>JAVSCE010022772.1:0-204204 GCA_032199065.1 Smutsia gigantea | reverse complement strand
CTAAGATCGGGAACAAGACAAGGATGCCCACTCTCTCCACTGTTATTCAACATAGTACTGGAGGTCCTAGCCACAGCAATCAGACAAAACAAGACATACAAGGCATCCAGATTGGTAAAGAAGAAGTCAAATTGTCACTATTTGCAGATGACATGATACTGTACATAAAAAACCCTAAAGATTCCATTCCAAAACTACTAGAACTAATATCTGAATTCAGCAAAGTTGCAGGATACAAAATTAACACACAGAAATCTGTTGCTTTCCTATACTAATGATGAACTAACAGAAAGAGAAATCAGAAAAACAATTCCATTCACAATTGCATCAAAAAGAATAAAATACCTAGGAATAAACCTAACGAAGGAAGTGAAAGACCTGTACTCTGAAAACTACGAGACACTCCTAAGAGAAATTAAGAGGACACTAACAAATGGAAATGCATCCCATGCTCTTGGCTAGGAAGAATAAATATTGTCAAAATGGCTATATTACTTAATGCAATCTACAGATTCAATGCAATCCCTATCAAACTACCAACAGCTTTCTTCAATGAACTGGAACAAATAATTCTAAAATTCATATGGAACCACAAAAGACCCAGAATAGCCAAAGCAATCCTGAGAAGGAGGAATCAAACAGGGGGAATTACACTCCCTGACTTCAAACTCTACTACAAAGCCACAGTAATCAAGACAATTTGGTACTGGCACAGAAACAGACCCACAGACCAGTGGAACAGAATAGAAAATCCAAACATGAACCCAAACATATACAGTCAATTAATATTTGATAAAAGTGCCTTGGATATACAATGGGGAGATGACAGCCTCTTCAGCAGCTGGTGTTGGAAAAACTGGACAGCTACATGTAAGAGAATGAAACTGGACTACTGTCTAGCCCCCATACACAAAGGTAAACTCAAGGTGGATCAAAGACCTGAATGTAAGTCATGAAACCATAAAACTCTTAGAAAGAAACATAGGCAAAAATCTCTTGGACATAAACATGAGCAACTTCTTCATGAACATATCTCCCCGGGCAAGGGAAACAAAAGCAAAAATGAACAAGTGGGACTATATCAAACTGAAAAGCTTCTGTACAGCAAAGGACACCAAAAAAAAAAAAAAAAGACATCCTACAGTATGGGAGAATATATTCATAAATAACGTATCTGATAAAGGGTTGACATCCAAAATATATAAAGAACTCATGCACCTTAACAAACAGAAAGCAAATAATCCAATTAAGAAATGGGCAGAGGACATGAATAGACACTTCTCCAAAGAAGGAATTCAGATGGCCAACAGGCACATGAAAAGATGCTCCACATCGCTGATCATCAGAGAAATGCAGATTAAAACCACAATGAGATATCACCTCACACCAGTGAGGATGGCCAACATCCAAAACACAAACAACAACAAATGTTGGCGAGGATGTGGAGAAAAGGGAACCCTCCTACACTGCTGGTGGACTGCAAATTAGTTCAACCATTGTGGAAAGCAGTATGGAGGTTCCTCAAAAAACTCAAAATAGAAATACCATTTGACCCAGGAATTCCACTCCTAGGAATTTACCCTAAGAATGCAGCAGCCCAATTTGAAAGGACAGATGCACCCCTATGTTTATTGCAGCACTATTTACAATAGCCAAGAAATGGAAGCAACCTAAGTGTCCATCAGTAGATGAATGGATGAAGATGTGGTACATATACACAATGGAATATTATTCAGCCATAAGAAGAAAACAAATCCTACCATTTGCAACAACATGGATGGAGCTAGAGGGTATTATGCTCAGTGAAATAAGCCAAGCCAAAAAGACAAGTATCAAATGATTTCACTCATATGTGGAGTATAAGAACAAAGAAAAAAACTGAAGGAACAAAACAGCAGCAGACTCACAGAACCCAAGAACGGACTAATAGTTACCAAAGGGAAAGGGACTGGGGAAAATGGGCGGGAAGGGAGGGATAAGAGGGAAAAAGGGGCATTACGATTAGCAGATGTAAAGTTGGGGGGGCACGGGGAGGGCAGTACAACTCAGAGAAGACAAGTAGTGATTCTGTAACATCTCACTACGCTGATGGACAGTGACTGTAATGGGGTTGGTGGGGGGGACCTGATGAAGGGGTAGTTTAATAATCGTAATATTGCACATGTAATTGTAAATTAATGATAATAAAATAAATTATATTAAAAAAATAAATAAAAAATAAAAAAATTATTTAAAAAAAAAAGATGACATTTTCCAAGAAATCGCCCGGATGTAAAGTTTATTCTGATAGAGAATACATCTTTTTATGAAATAGAGAATAAGCTCTCATTATAGAATCTGGCATTCTTGTATGGCACTGCACTGTTAAATTATTTTGTATTCACCACTATTGAGCAAATGTATCAGCCGGGGGTGAGTCATCTTCCCTGGTGGAGCACCCATCCTTCCTGGGGCTGGGAGAGGGGCGACCTTGCGGTAAATCTTTTCTTACTAACAATGGAGTTCTTGTTGGTGGCACCAGACTGTAGTAGTTTTAATATCTTAGTTAAAACCTGGTGTTTGTTTTCCCCGTTTAATACAAGAAAAAATTCCGGTTAGAACTAGTGTGAGTCATACATCATAAACATTCAATGCTCAAATTCCCATAAGTTTTGAATGCCAAGCAACACTGTTGGCTTATATTTTTAAAAACTGCATTATAGAATGCTAGAAAACATATGTTAAGCATTCTGGTATTAAGTAACGCTATAGTATTTTTAAATATACATAATATAAGGTAAACCATTCATAAATTCCAATGTGATGCCAGTTATGTTAAAATCTTGACTACGTCATTTCTCATGCATAACCCTTTTTCATTGCTCTAACTGAACAAGCAAGAAAAAAAGGATTGAAGGAAGGGAAATAGGCTAAAATGCATGTGGATACACATAAATTCACATGCATTTACATAACTACTTGCTTAACACATCCGGCCTCATTAAAAACACTATTTCTAGTTAAGTGAAACTGTCTCCAAAACCTGTAAAGGTATATAAGACTCATGAAGATGCTAATGTATATTTCAAACATCCATAAATGCAAAGCCAGAAAAACAATAATTTTGCATCTAAATTCTCTGTCCGGGAAACCGTAATCTCTAGAATAACGAACTTTCAATGCAATTTAAGTAACAGGTTGTAGACTATTCATTCTAAAAGAGCATTAATGCTAAGCATTTTTAACAGTAAAAATCAGAAAGCATGTTCATGGTAATAATCTTTAGTTGATACATGCAAAATTTGAGAGACATTCTTTTCTCTCCCAACATTAAGCAAAGAGATCCTTTCAGTAGAGTCCACTACAAAAACAAAAAACTAATAAGCTAAAATAAGGTCAAGGGGAAGAAGCATTTTACATATTTAATTGCTAATCACACAACATCAGTGACAGGTTTGGGAAATGATTTCTGTGTTCCCAAAGCCCAGTTATGCTGCTCAAAGTATAACAGAGAGCACTATAAGAGAACTTTACTGAACTGGAATTATTATGAAACACAAAGTTTATGTATATTTTCTGTTGTTTCCTTCACCCTAAGAAACCACATTACCAGAAATGTACTAAATAAATTCTTTAAGTATGGGTTGAGATAAACAATTGTTAACATGCTACAGTCAGGTGTCTGTGAGCATAGTAAGAAAAATTCTTTGATCACACTGCCCCACTCTGGTCAAAGGAAGGAAAATTAGGTTAGTCCTTGAAAGTTTTTGTAGCATCATCATGTACAAATTCGTGTAAAATGCATTGCATTAAAAGATGATGTTTTCCAAAATGGCAAAGCAACTAAATGGTATGTGATTTAGTTTAGAAACTTAAGGAAATACATATTTTACTACACTGATGAACAATTTCCATAGAAACGTCTATAGCAATTCTTTAAGAAAAGAACAAAACATGCTGATTACATAAAGACAGTTGCAATATACAAACGTGAATTTAAACAGATTGGCTTACTCATGTATTCTAAGAAATAATATTGCTAAAATATTATGTTACCCAAAGTAATCTACAAATTCAATGCAATCCCTATAAAAATTCCAATGTCACATTTCACAGAACTAGAACAAATAATTCTAAGATTTTAGAGAACCACAAAAGATCCCAAATAGCCTAAGCAATCTTGAGAAAGAAAACATAGCTGGAGGTATCCTGATTTCAAACTCCACTATAAAGCTATAGTAACCAAAACAGTATGGTAGTGGCATAAAAACAGACACACAGATTAGTGGAACCGAATTGAAAGCCTAGAAATAAGCCCATGTATATATGGACAATTAATTTACAACAAAGGAGCCAAGAACATACAATGGAAAAGGATGGTCTCTTCAGTAAATGGCATTAGGAATGCTGAACAAAAACATGCACAAGAATGAAACTAGACCACTAGCTTAAGCTATATACAAAAATCAATTCAAAATGAATTAAAGACTGAAATCATAAAATCTCTAGAAGAAAACATAGGTGGAAGCTCTTTGATAATGGTCTTAGCAACACTTTTGTGGACTTGAATACAAAGAGAAGAGAAACAATAGCCAAAATAAACAATGGGACTAAATCAAACTTAAAATTTTCTGCACAGTGAAGGAAACCATCATCAAAACAAAAGGACAAGATTCAAGATGGTGCCATGAGAGGTGAGACAGAGAACTCCTCCCAAAATCACAGGTAGTGTGAAAACATAGTTAATACAACTAACCCTAAAATAGCAACATCAAAAAAGGCTGCCCCAAACTGCATAAGGACCTCACAAATACAGCAGACCTCACAAAACAGGGTAATTTATGAAAGCCTTGATCTGGCGGGACCGGAGCACTTCCCCCACCCCAGCTCACCGGCAGGAAGAAGAGAGATGGAGTGGGGGAGGGGGTGGAACCCAGGGACTGCTGAACACCTAGCCCTGGACATCTCCTGTGCAAGCAGAAACCTACATGGTGTGGTGCTCTGGAGGATGGGGAGCTGGGACAAGCAGAGTGCTTGAGAGACAGATTCCAGCCATTTGTTGAGGATGGGATCCACACCTGGCCGCTCTGGGACAAGGGAAAGGTAGGCAGTCTGACAGGCTCCCTAGCAGTGAGAGGGCTGCTGAAGGGGCGGGGGTGGGGGGGTTACACGGAGCTTGCTGTTGGGGAGAAGGGATGGGGGACAAGGTTGTCTGGGAGCGCTCTGCCCAGCAGATTAGGAACTTTGGGGAACTTCAGGTGCTCGACCCCCCTGGCTGGCTACTCAGCTCTGAGGCCCCCAAGTGTGATATGCAGCCTGCAGAGCCTTCCTCCTGACATGCTGGCACCGGCTCACAAATTGGCAGTCACTGCTCTGGCATCAGGCCAGCAAGAGGGAGGCCCCGCCTACAACACCTAGAGATGCCAAGCACAGAGGCTTACCCTTGGTGCTCAGCCCACTGCCTCTGATACTGGAGACAGGCACTGAAGCTGGGAACCAGGAAACAGATCTTTCCTCCCCCCAGGCAACAGCTCCACTCCTCTACAACCCAGAACCTCACTCTATGGGCTGAGCAGCTCCAGAGACTGGAGCTTCTGGGCAATAGAGGGCACCACACAGAAATATGAAACATCAAAAGGATATGGTACAGACGAAATCTTACAAACCCCAGAAAAAGGACCAAATGAAACTGAAATCACCAATATTCCTGAAAGAGAGTTCAAAATAAAAATCATAAACATGCTTATGGAGGGACAGAAAAATATTTGAGAACTCAGGAACGAATTTAAGATGGAGACTTAATCATTAAGAAATTCCATATATGAAATGAAACGTACAATGGAGGGATTTAAAAGCAGATTATATGTAGTAGAAGAGACAATAAATGGAATAGAAATTAGAGAAGAAAAATACAAAGAAGCTAAGGCACAGAGAGAAAAAAAATCTCTAAGAATGAAAGAATATTGAGAGAACTGTGTGACCAATATAAAGGGAATAATATTCGCATAATAGGGGTATCAGAAGAAGAAGAGAAAGAAAAAAGGATAGTAAGTGTCATAGAGGAGGTAATTGCTGAAAACTTCCCCAATCTGGGGAAGGAGATAGTCTCTCAAGCCATCGAGATGCACAGATCTCCCAACACAAGGGACCCAAGAAAGACAACATCAAGACATATAATAAAATGGCAAAGATCAAGGATAAAGACAGACTTTTAAAAGCAGCGAGAGAGAGAAAAAATATCACATACAAAGAAAAAACCATCAGGCTATCATCAGACTTCTCAACACAAACATTACAGGCCAGAAGGGAGTGGCATGATATATTCAGTGCAATGAAAAAGAAGGGCCTCGAACCAAGAATGCTCTACTCGGCAAGGTTATCATTTAAATTTGAAGGAAGAGGGATTAAACAATTTTCAGATAAGCAAAAGCTGAGAGAATTCACCTCCCACAAACCACCTCTACAGTACATTTTGGAGGGACTCCTATAGTTGGAAGTATTTCTAAGACTAAATAGATGTCACCCAAGGGATAGACAAAGAGTAAAGAATATGATTCATAACATACATAGAATGGAGGAGGAAGAAAAGGAGGAGAAAAAAAATAATCTTTAGGTTTTGTTTGTAATAGCATACAAAGTGAGTTAAATTAGACTGTGAGATAGTAAGGGAATTACCCTCGAACCTTTGGTAACCAAAAATCTAAAGCCTGCAATGACAATAAGTACATGGCAATCGATAATCACCCTAAATGTAAATAGTCTAAATGCACCAATCAAAAGACGTAGAGTCACTGAATGGATAAAAACACAAGACCCACCTATATGCTGCCTACAATAGACTCACTTCAAACCCAAAGACATACACAGACTGAAAGTAAAGGGATGAAAAAATATATTTCATGCAACTAATAGGGAGAAAAAAGCAGGACTTGCAGTACTTGTATCAGACAAAATAGACTTCAAAACAAAGAAAGTCACAAGAGACAAAGAAGGATATTACATAATAATAAAAGGGTCAGTCCCACAAGAGGATATAACCATTATAAATATCTATGCACCCAACACAGGATCACCTACATATGTGAGACAAATACTAACAGAATTAAAGGAGGAAATAGACTCCAATGTATTCATTTTGGGAGACTTCAACACACCACTCACTCCAAAGGATAGATCAACCAGACAGAAAATAAATAAAGTGACAGAGGCACTGAACAATGTATTAGAACAGATGGACCTAACGGACATCTATAGAACATTCTATCCAAAAGCAGCAGGATACACATTCTTCTTAAGTACACATGGAACATTTTCAAGAATAGATCATATTCTAGGCCACAAAAAAAGCTTCAGTAAATTCAGAAACATTGAAATTGTACCAACCAGCTTCTCAGATCACAAAGGTATGAAACTAGAAATAAATTACTCAAAGAAAATGAAAATGCCCACAAACACATGGAGGCTTAATAACATGCTCCTAAATAATCAGTGGATCAATGAACAAATAAAAACAGAGATCAAGCAATATATCGAGACAAGTGACAGCAATAATTCAACATTGCAAAACCTGTGAGACCCAGCAAAGGCCGTGCTAGGAGGAAAATATATTGCAGTACAGGCCTACCTCAGGAAAGAAGAACAATCCCAAATGTACAGTCTAAACTCACAATTAATGAAACTAGAAAAGGAAAAACAAATGACGCCCAAAGTCAGTAGAAGGAGGGACATAATAAAGATTAAAGCAGAAATAAATAAAATTGAGAAGAATAAAACAATAGAATAAATCAATGAAAGCAGAAGTTGGTTATTCCAGAAAACAAACAAAATAGATAAACCCCTCACCAGACTTATCAAGAAAAAAAGAGAGTCTATACACAGAATCAGAATGAGAAAGCAAAAATCACTACGGACACCACAGAGATAGAAAGAATTATTAGAGAATACTATGAAAAATTATATGCTAAGAAACTGGATAACCTAGAAGAAATGGACGACTTTCTAGAAAAATACAACCAACCAAGGCTGACCCAGGAAGAAATAGAAAATATGAATAGACCAATTACCAGCAACAAAATTGAATTGGTAATCAAAAAACTACCTCAGAGCAAAACCTCTGGACCAGATGGTTTCACTGCTGAATTTTATTTTATCAAACATTCAGTGCAGACCTAATACCCATCCTCCTTAAAGTTTTCCAGAAAGTAGAAGAGGAGGGAATACTCCCAAATTCATTCTAAGAGGCCAACATCACTCTAATAACAAAACCAGGCAAAGACACCACAAAAAGGAAAAATTACAGACCAATATCCCTGATGAACATAGATGCAAAAATATTCAACAAAATATTAGCAAACCGAATTAAAAAATATATCAAAAAGATCATCCATCATGATCAAGTAGGATTCATCCCAGGGATACAAGGATTGTACAGTATTCGAAAATCCATCAACATCATCCACTACATCAATAAAAAGAAGGACAAAAACCACATGATCATCACCATAGAGGCTGAAAAAGCATTTGACAAAATTCAACATCCATTCATGATAAAAACCCTCAACAAAGTCAGTACAGAGGGCAAGTACTTCAACATAATTAAGGTCATATATAACAGACCCACAGCCAACATTATAGTTAACGGTGAGAAATTGAAAGCTTTTCCTTTAAGATTGGGAACAAGACAAGGATGCCCACTCTCCCCACCTTTATTCAACATAGTTCTAGAGGTCCTAGCCACGGCAGTCAGACAACACTAAGAAATAAAGGCATACAGATTGGTAAGGAAGAAGTCAAACTGTCCCTGTTTGCAGATGACATGATATTGTACATAAAAAACCCTAAAGAATCCAATCCAAAAGTACTAGATCTAATATCTGAATTCAGTAAAGTTATGGGATACAAAATTAATACACAGAAATCTGTCGTATTTCTATACACAAATGGTGAAGTAGCAGAAAGAGAAATCAGGAAAACAATTCCACTCACAATTGCATCCAAAAGAATAAAATACCTAGGAATAAACCTAACGAAGGAAGTGAAAGACTTATACTCTGAAAACTACAAGACACTCATGACAGAAATTAAAGAAGATACCAATAAATGGAAACACATCCTGTGCTCATAGATAGGAAGAATTAATATTGTCAAAATGGCCATCCTGCCTAAAGCAGTCTACAGAGTCAATGCAATCCCTATCAAAATACCAACAGCATTCTTCAGTGAACTAGAACAAATAGTTCTAAAATTCATATGGAACCACGAAAGACCCTGAATAGCCAAGGCAATCCTGAGAAGGAAGAATAAAGTGGGGGGAATTATGCTCCCTGACTTCAAGCTCTACTACATGCCACAGTAATCAAGACAATTTGGTACTGGCACAAGAACAGACCCATAGACCAATGGAACAGACTAGAGAGCCCAGATATAGACCCAAGCATATATGGTCAATTAATATATGATAAAGGAGCCATGGATATACAATGGGGAAATGACAGCCTCTTCCACAGCTTGTGTTGGCAAAACTGGACAGCTACATGTCAGAGAATGATACTGGATTATTGTCTACCCCATACACAAAAGTAAACTCAAAATGGATCAAAGACCTGAATGTAAGTCATGAAACCATAAAACTCTTAGAAAAAAACATAGGCAAAAATCTCTTGGACATAAATATGAGCAAATTCTTCATGAACATATCTCCCTGGGCAAGGGAAACAAAAGCAAAAATGAACAAGTGGGACTATATCAAGCTGAAAAGCTTCTGTACAGCAAAAGACACCATCAATAGAACAAAAAGACATCCTACAGTATGGGAGAATATATTCATAAGTGACATATCTGATAAGGGGTTGACATCCAAATTACATAGAGCTGACGCACCTTAACAAACAAAAAGCAAATAAGCCAAATAAAAAATGGGCCAAAGAGCTGAACAGACACATCTTCAAAGAAGAAATTCAGATGGCCAACAGGCACATGAAAAGGTGCTCCACATCACTAATGATCAGAGAAATGCAAATTAAAAACCACAATGAGATATCACCTCACACCAGTTAGGATGGCTGCCATCCAAAGACAAACAACAAATGTTGGCGAGGATGTGGAGAAAGGGGAACATTCCTACACTGCTGGTGGTAATGTAAATTAGTTCAACCATTGTGGAAAGCAGTATGGAGGTTCCTCAAAAAACTCAAAATAGAAATACCATTTGACCCAGGAATTCCACTCCTAGGAATTTACCCTAAGAATGTAGCAGCCCAGTTTGAAAAAGACAGATGCACCCCTATGTTTATCGCAGCACTATTTACAATAGCCAAGAAATGGAAGCAACCTAAGTGTCCATCAGTAGATGAATGGATAAAGAAGATGTGCTACATATATACAATGGAATATTATTCAGCCATAAGAAGAAAACAAATCCTACCATTTGCAACAACATGGATGGAGCTTGAGGGTACTATGCTTGGTTTAATAAGCAGGCAGAGAAAGATAAGTATCAAATGATTTCACTCATATATGGAGTATAAGAACAAAGAAAAACCTGAAGGAACAAAACAGCAGCTGACTCACAGAACCCAAGAATGGACTAACAGTTACCAAAGGCAAAGGGACTGGAAAAGATGGGTGGGAAGAGAGGGATAAAGGGAAAAAAGGGGTATTACGATTAGCAGACATAATCTGGCTGGGTGAGGGGAGATACCGGGAAGGCAATATAACACAGAGAAGACAAGTAGTGATTCTACAGCATCTTACTACGCTGACGGATAGTGATTGTAATGGGGTATGTGGTGGGTACTTGATAATAGGGGTAGTCTAGTAACTATATTATTGCTCATGTAATTGTACATTAATGATAGCAAAAAAAACAAAAGGTCAGAGTATTTACTGTGATAAGATATATGCAAATCATATATCCAATAGGAGTTAATATCTAAAATATATAAAGAACTCGTGCAACTTAACAATAACACCAAAAAAACCATAATTAAAAAAATAGGCAGAATGTCTGAAAAATCATTTTTCCAAAGAAGACATACAAATGGCCAACTTAAAAAAATGCACATAGGAAGATGCTCAGCATCATTACCTATCAGGGAAATGCAAATCAAAACCATGGTGAGATATCACCTCACACCTGTTAGAATGGCTACTATCAAAAAGACAATAAATAACAAGTGTTAGAGAAGATATGGAGAAAAAGGAATCCTCCTATACTGTAGGCAGGATGCAAATTGGTACAGCCATTAGGGAAAACAGTATGTTGATTCCTCAAAAGATTACGTATAGAACTGCCATATGGTCCAGCTATTTCACTACTGGGTGTTTATCTACAAATATGAAAACACTAATTTGAAAGGATATATACACCCCTATGTTCACTTCAGCATTATTTACAATAGCCAAGATATTGTAAATAATCTAAATGTCCATTCATGGATGAATGGATAAAGAAGACGTGATGTATAAATATATACAATGGACTGCCTGCTACTTAGCCATAAAAAAGAATGAAATTTTGCCATTTACAATAACATGTATAGATCTCAAAAATGTTGTGCTAAGTGAAATAAGCAGAAGGAGGAAGACATAATACCATATGGTTTTACTCGTATGTAGAATCTAAAAAAAAAACAAAGAAAATACACCTTATGGACACAGAGAACAGGTTGGTGGTTATCAGAGGGTGAGGGGGATAAGGGGTGGGGGAAAGGGGTGAAGAGAGTCAATTGTAGGTGATAGTTGATCACTTTGTAGTGTATACAGATGTCAAATTATAATGTACAATGGAAAGTTATATAAATTTGTATGTATATATTATTTAAATATATATTTATATACATTATGGATATACACATATAAAATTGCACATATAGTATAATTAGGTGTTAATTAGGCATGTATCACTCTGCTATAAATAATAATGAGATGAATACAAGTTAAGTGTTATAAAAGCACACATTATCTTTGCATGTGCATGTGTTTTTATGTGTGTAGTTATTGAAGAGACATCACAAGTTTGAGATAACTAGCAACTGTTTTCATTTTCCTGGGCCATAACTAGTTGAAATTATGTCCAGTTTTGTTTTTAGCACTAATTTCCATATTTTTAAATTACCTGAATCTCTGTCCACAGCTTCAACCCTTGTGACAAATTCCCCTGGATTTTGGTTTTCTTTAACTAAAGCTTCATACAGGTGCTGCTTAAATACTGGCGACTCGTCATTTACATCAAGAACAGTAATTGTCAAAGTCTGGGAAGAGGAAAGTGCTGGTATGCCGTCATCCCGGGCCAGGAGGGTCAGAACGTGCTGAGCTTCTACTTCAGAATCCAAGGGACACGTCGTCGTTAGTAAGCCTGATTTGACAGAGAACACAAGCAATGTGTAAGGAATATTCTTTCAGGAGGTCGTGCTTACTCTACGGTGCCTAACTTGCTAAAACTGCACAAGTTTTTATTAAAGAATAAACTTGAATAAGGCAACTTTCAATTTATATATTATCTAGAATCAAAGATTAGATTTTTAGTCAGGAAAGTGGACATAATTTAAATTATAAGGATAAATGAGAATTCAGAAATCATCTATCACATACTGTTATCTACTGAGATGATTACATCAGAATTACTTATCCACTCAACATCTACCTTCATTTAAAAAATAGTGTCTAACAATATACATTTTCATGTCAAATGACACTTTATGTTTAAAAGTGACAAAATTACAAAAATGTGAGGGTGGCTACATTTTTAAAGATATCAAGCATTTGTTAAAGGATTATAGTCTCTTTATGCCACTGTCAGTTAACTGTCTTTTTTATTAACAAAAAATAGTAAAGACTTTATAACTCAGACAATAAACTTCACAAATTAAACATGCCTGCTGCCATTTAAGTATATAATGCATGTAAGCAAAGTGTTATGAAGACTTGCACACAAGATTCAGCTGTTATATGATTTCATTTGTCACATTTCTTTCTTTTAGGATTGCTATTTGCTTCTTTAACACATGTTCACCCTGTAAGAACTTTTCTTTAAAGAATTAAATAGGCTTACTGATTCAGATTTAAAAATATTTTTTCAGTGATTACTTCTCACTTTCTACTTCAGAGCCAAAAACAGTTGAAAACTCACTACGTCTTCTTAATAAGAGATAGGAGCCTCATGAGAGAAAAAAAATAGCCCATCTCATATGAATGCATTCAGCAATTACCATTTTATGTCTTTGAAAAATATCTCAGCTGAAACAGCCACTCCAATTGTTAAAGCGTCATGATACCTATATTACTGAGACACAATTGTAGTTTTACTCATCCTCTTTAACAATCCAAAATAGAACTTTCTTAGCCATTTTGGAAAACATTTTAAGTATTGCTTAAACAGGTCCCTGGAGACCCCAGCTCTAACAGAAATCAGCAACTGAGTCTGGACTATCTCTCTGTCAGTGGGGTTTTAGGTGGTGTTCATGCATGCCTCAGAATGGAACCATATGTACAGGATTTAATAAATATTTTGATGAAAATTTCCAACAGTATATAGCCAAACTATAATCATGACTTCCAAATCCTACACACTGAGTCCCATTCCAAATAATGCTCTTACTAGCAGTTGGGCCAAATGTATACATCGGAGATTTTTTTCCTAAGACCCATGCAGAGATGACTTTATTTTTTAGAGAATGAGGTGGCAGTCCATCTCTTCAATATCTCCTGAAAATCAAGTTGAGGAAAGTTAATTTCCAATTTCTCAAGAATGACACTGTACATACAATCTTCCATCAAACTACATCAAAACTTTTACAGATGTTATCTGGCAACATGGTGTCAGCAAGCCCCGTGAAGTGACAGTGAGTGACATATCTGCAAAGTATTTGATGGTGAATAAATGCTTCTACAAAACCTAAAATGTTACAATTGATGGAGAAGTAAAGGTCTTAATACTCAATGCAGTCCAACCATTTAAAAATGCATGTCCAACTATTTACAAATATGTTTATATTATCTTAAAGATACATTTCCAATCTAAAGTCTTTTAAGAATGCTGTTGATTAGTTGTGTTCGACCTTGACTCAATTTTGGTATCATCTCCTACCTTGTGAGGACCCAAATGGAGGCAAGGAAGTTTGCAACTGCATACTCATCCCATGAAAGGTGAGCAAGCTCCAAAGCATAGTCAATATTAATAAACAAGAAAATCACAGTTGGTTCTCTGAATACAATTTCTGTACCTATCATATATATAAGTTGAACAGTAAATCAAGTCAGATTTCTTTAAAGTTTATGCATCTTGAGAACTACCATTTTAACAGAGAAGAATGGAAAGGAAAACCAGAGGCTTGAAGTGCCAGTGACCTATACAGTACCTGACGATTCGTCCAGCATAAAGGCCATATTTTCATTTCCTGAGAGGATGTTGTATGTTACTCTTCCGTTCCTTCCTTCATCTGGATCTTGAGCAGATATGTAGTGCACCAAGGAGCCCACCACGGCATCCTCTTTGACATGGGCGATGGGAAAAGACATGAAAGTGGGTCTGTGGTCGTTTACATCCAAAATCACTACCTGTGCCGTCAGTGATCTCAGTCGCCGGTCCGTCACGTTCGCAGCCTGATCGGATGCAGTTATGGTCAGGAGGACCGTGGGAACTCTTTCCCTATCAAGGGGGGATGCTGTGACTAATGCACCAAATGAGGGGTGGATGATAAACGGATTCATTCCGGGGTGGTGAGATTCAATGAAGTATTGTATTCTACTGTTCAAAAAACTTCCATCTCCGTCTTTGGCATTGAAGACATGCACCAGAGTCCCTATGGGGACATTCTCTTCCACACTTATCACAATGAACTCATCTTGGAAGGATGGGGAATGGTCATTCTGATCCTCCACATCAATATTAAGGAAGACTGTGCTATTCAGGGGAGGATTTTTGCTAGGGTCTTTAGTAATCACCCTGAAAAGATAGTGAGATGTCATTTCATAATCAAGTTCCTTAGAAAGGTAGAAGTCCCCTGTCAAGCTGTCGATTTCAAAGTGACCATCCCTGTCATCTGCAGCAATACTAAAATGTAACTTTCCATTATGATGATGTTGAAGGTGATCAGGTGACTTTATCAAGCTCATTATTTTTGCAGGCTTCAAGTTTTCTGGTATAACTAAATGTCTAATGTTCTGAGAAATGATTGGTCTTCCTTTGGGTAGTGGAATCACCTGAAATAAGAATTAAGAGGAGCTGTTAATTTGGGGTATCATTTAACATGTGTATCAAATACATGTGATAATATTATTTTGGAAGTTAATTCCTTCCATTTGTGTGATATACATATGTTAATTGGTCAGGAATGTCTTTTTCTGTTATGAATTTCAGTGTGTCACTGAAGACTGAAAATTGCATAATATCTAGGAGATAAGAGTGTACAGAATTTTCCATTTCCCCATATAGTGTGTGACATGGTATTTGGTGAGGCCATGCTATAGTTATAAGCTGAACTATAGTCTTATGATTCTTCAGTGAGAATGTGGGATAGCTAGTTCTCCAAATTACCCTAAATTCTGGAGACCAATATATCCAGATTGCCATCTGTATACATTTTTATATCATGTGTCTTTATTTATCTGAAACCAGAGACTTGGAGGTATTACAACATAGAGTTTTCTCCTAACTCACATATCTTCAATCAATAAAGAATATAATTTGGAAACAGAATTCTTGTGGATATATATTCTTGATTGTTATACCTATATAAATATTACTAGTTATCATGTGCATGAATGAATAATTCTAGCTATACACAGTCATCTTGCTTTTGACTGGTTAGTGTGAATTTTTTCCTACAGTGAAGAATTCCCACAACTTGTTTGCTCATTATGACTAAAGTGAAGCCTTAAAATATGTATCTTAAGTGACTTTTCCAAGTTACAAAAAACTATGTGAGTTACTAATGGCCATTTTCTTTCATAGAAGTTTCTCCTGCAAATTCACTAGGTCTTGCAAGTGGGAAAAAGTAAAAGAAAAGACAATTTTTGTTCTTAATGAACAAAACAACATAAATGCCCATCTATAGTAGTGAAGGCAAATATCTTGTCAGGAACCGTACAGAGTTAAAATATAAGAAGTTGAGTCTAATCACTTTTTGAATGATAATAAAAAGGTACACATTATCTATAATTCTGTCTGAAAACAGCAGTCATGTATTTAATCTATCTTTACTCTATGCATTTGTATAAACCTCAAACAAAACCTTCATAATTTCCTTCCACATTTGATGGTGACGATGGAACATACCTGGATATTAATAACTGCCTGTCCTTGTAGAGAAGATACTCCCTGGTCACTGGCAAATACAGTTACCCTGTAGGAAGGTCTATAATCATGCGAAAGTATTGTGGTTGTTCTTATTTCACCACTGTTGGCATCAATCTTGAAGTGGTCTGAGCTATCCTCTGCAAACACAGAAGAAATTAAGAAATTAATGTTAATTGACAATTCAGAAAACAGAGAATTAATTAATCCATGTATATCTCTTATAATTGGAAGATACATTTGGACACTTAAAAAATTTAAAATACAGACAGACAAGAAATGTAGCAGATTTTTAAAACATTTTGTTACGGAAATTTTCAAACATAAAAAAGTACACAGATACAGTGAACTCTCATGTGCTGGTCACCCAGCTTCAATAATTATCAACTCATGGCTAATCTTGATTCCTCATTCATATATTTCTTTTCACTATCTACTTTTGAAGCAAATCCCAGAAATCCTATAATTTCTTTTGCATATATTTCAACATACATTTATAAAGGTTAAGGATCATTTTTAAGATAATCAAATCACCATGTTAAACTTTTAAAAATTAACGATTCTTTAATATCATCAAATATCTAGTCAGCTTTTAAATTTTATATCTAGTCAGCCTTTAAGTTTTCAACTGTCTCATAAATATCTTCTTATTTATTTTAGGTCAAATTAGGTTCAACATAAAGTCCTTATTTGTGGTGCTCTTCAGTCTGCATTCCTGCCAGCCATCTTTTTTTGTTTGTTTGTTTTTGAAATTGTTTGCTGAAAAACCTGGATCTGGAAGTTTCCTATGGACTAGATTTTGCTCTTGCCTATCTCTAACATGTAGCTTAATATGTTGCTCTGTCCTCTGTATTTTACTTAAATTGGGAGGTAGATTTAGAGAATTACTCAGTTTCAGGTTTAATTTTTTGGGCAAGACCACTTCATACATGTCTTTTGTGCTTCCCTTCAGGAGCACATGTCTGTCTCTTTTTGTGATGTTGGTCTCTGCTGAAGCACAGCCTAGATCCAGTAAGTGTTATAAAGTACAGGTGACCCTTGAATAATGTCAGGTTAGAGGACTCCAACTCCCCACCTAGCTGAAAACCCATGTATAACTTTTGCCTCCCATAAAACGTAACTACTAATAGCCTACGATTGACCGGAAGCATTACCAAGAGCATGAACAATCAAGTAACACATACTTTGCATGCTGTATGTATTATACACTGTATTCTTACAATAAAATAAGCTAGAGAAAAGAGAATTTTTTCAAACTGTTATGAATCTCCAAAAAATTTTTCCAATATATTTTTTGAAAAAAATCCGTATATATGTGGACCCATGCAGTTCAAAACCGGGTTGTTCAAGAGTCACCTATATAATTTCTGGGTCTATCATCCTTTCTTCATTTATTAGCTGGAATATATTAATGAAGAGAAACCTCCGTCACCTACTTTTTAGTAACCCAGTGGAAAGTCAGGATAAATGCTTGATGCTAAACTTTTCTTTAACAGTCTTCAAAATAATGGGCTCGTTCATTAATATCCTCCAGTGATCCAATTATGATAAAGTTTTATTTAATTTCTCTTTTAAGAATCATTACACATGGATTTAAGCATATTAGAAGGTTTCAGTCTATATCCTTACTGATGTTCAAATTGCCCTGTCTTTGAACACTGGGATACCCTTAAAGTTGGTTCTGAGCCTTTCTAACACAATCCTAGTAGTACCTAGTCGCCTCCTTGTGTATGGCATGCAAAACTCTACAGACTCTTCCGGGAAGATGGCGGCATGAGCAGGGCGGCAGAAATCTCCTCCCAAAACTATACATAACTATGAAAATACAGCAAATACAACTTTTCCTAAGAGAGAGACCAGAATACACAGGAAAGCGCACAGCGTGCAGCTACACCTGAGAGAGAGGACATGGCACCCCACGAGGCTGGTAAGATATGGAGCCGTGACCCGGCAGGACCCGAGTACTCACCCACCCCAGTGCACCGGCTGCAGGAGAGGATTCAGAGCCGGGAGGGAGTGGAAGTACACCCTGCGAAATAACCAGCCCAGGTGATCTGTGCTGGGAGCTCTGACACACATCGCATGGTGTAGCGGAGATTGGAGAGACAGAGGGTGCAGGATCTGAGCGGGGAATGCGCCAGGGTGCTTACAGCCGGCTCCCAGGAAGGAAAAAAAAGAAAAGAAAAGCGGGCGCTTCTTTCAGCGGTCTTAAAGAGACAGGAGCCCAGTGGAGGAGCTGGAACACCCCAGCACACTCAGCCCAGTGGACAGGGAGTCCTGGGGAGTTGCAGACCTCTTTGCTGGTGACTGGGAAAGGGTGGCCATACTTAGATGTCCCACAGAGATCAACAGACTCCGATTCATTCCCACCCCGGGCAGAGCTATAAAGGGCCCTGCGGAATGGCGTGGCCATGGCTGCGGAATAGTGGAGCAAGAGCGCCACCTACAGCATACACACAGAATCTACTACCGGTGGGCATTTTTTTGTTTTTGGCTGTTATGTTTTATTTTGCTTTGTTTTTTGTTTTTTCTTCTCTTTCTTTTTTCTTTTCTTTTCTTTCTTTTTTTTTTCTTTTTAAAGTCTTAAAGAGCCCAGCTGACATATGTGGCAACTACCAGCAACCACTTCTATAGCCATGAAAAGACAGAGGAATATGGTCCAGACTAAGATCAACCAGACAACCCCAGAGAGGGAGCCTGAAGGGATGGAAATGCACAATCTTCCTGACAAAAGAATTCAGAATAAAAATCATAACCATGCTGATGGATCTACAGAGAAATGTGCAAGAGCTGAGGGAGGAAGTGAGGGAACTGAGGAAAGACAATGCAGAAATCAGACAAGCGATCGACGGGCTTAACAGCAGACTGGATGAGATGCAAGACACTGTTAATGGAATAGAAATCAGAGAACAGGAATACAGAGAAGCTGAGGCAGAGAGAGATAAAAGGATCTATAGTAATGAAAGAATATTAAGAGAGCATGTGACCAAACCAAATGGAACAATATACGCATTATAGGAGTACCAGAGGAAGAAGAGAGAGAAAAAGGGATAGAAAATGTCTTTGAAGAAATAATTGCTGAAAACTTTCCCACGCTGGGGAAGGAAATAGTCTTGCAGTCCACAGAAACCCACAGATCACCCAACACAAGGGACGCCAGGAAGACAACACCAAGACACATAATAATTAAAATGGCAAAGATCAAAGATAAAGATAGAGTATTAAAGGCACCTAGAGAGAGAAAAAAGATCACCTAAAGGAAAACCCATCAGACTATCATCAGACGTCTCCACAGAAACCTTACAGGCCAGAAGAGAATGGCATGATATATTTAATGTAATGAAACAGAAGGGCCTTGAACCAAGAATATTGTATCCAGCATGATTATCATTTAAATATGATGGAGGGATTAAACAATTTCCAGACAAACGAAAGTTGAGAGAGTTTGCCTCTCATAAACCACCACTACAGGATCTTAAATGGACTGCTCTAGAGTGAAGCACCCCTAAGGCTAAAAAGATGTCACCAGAGAAAATAAAATCATAGAAAAGAAAGCACACCATCCCAATACTAACTAAAGGCAA
This sequence comes from Smutsia gigantea, assembly GCA_032199065.1. NCBI lineage: Eukaryota > Metazoa > Chordata > Mammalia > Pholidota > Manidae > Smutsia > Smutsia gigantea. Next base: position 184,347 of record JAVSCE010022772.1, on the reverse strand, counting down.
AGAATAAAATACCTAGTGTATAAAGAATGGAGGAGGGAGAACAGGAAGGGAGAGAAATAAAGAAACATCAGAAGGTGTTTACAATAACTTAACAAGAAAGTTAAGTTAGATTGTTAGGTAGTAAAGAAGCAACCCCTGAACCTTTGGTAACCACGAATCTAAAGCCAGCAATGGCAATAAGTATATATCTATCAATAATCACCCTAAAAGTAAATGCACTGAATGCACCAATCAAAAGACACAGAGTAACAGAATGGATAAAAAAGCAAGACCCATCTATATGCTCCTTACAAGAGACTCACCTCAAACCCAAAGATACACACAAACTAAAAGTGAAGGGATGGAAAAAGATATTTCATGAAAACAACAAAGAGAAAAAAGCAGGTGTTGCAGTACTTGTATCAGACAAAACAGACTTCAGAACGAAGAAAGTAACAAGAGATAAAGAAGGACATTACATAATGATAAAGGGGTCAGTCCAACAAGAAAATATAACCATTATAAATATATATGCACCCAACACATGAGAGCCAGAATATGTGAAACAAATACTAACAGAATTAAAGGAGGAAATAGACAGCAATGCATTCATTTTAGGAAACTTCAACACACCACTCACTCCAAAGGACAGATCAACCAGACAGAAAATAAGTAAAGACACAGAGGCACTGAACAACACACTAGAACAGATGGACCTAACAGACATCTACAGAACTCTGCACCCAAAAGGAGCAGGATACACATTCTTCTCAAGTGCATGTGGAACATTTTCCAGAATAGACCACATACTAGGCCACAAAAAGAACCTCAGGAAATTCAAAAATATTGAAATCCTACCAACCAACTTCTCAGATCACAAAGGTGTAAAACTAGAAATAAATTTTATAAAGAAATCAAAAAGGCTCACAAATACATGGAGACTTAACAACATTCTCCTAATTAATCAATGGGTTAATGACCAAATCAAAACAGAGATCAAAGAATATATGGAGACTAATGACAACAATAACACAAAGCCACAACTTCTGTGGGATGCAGGTAAGGCAGTTCTAAGAGGAAAGTATATTGCAATCCAGGTCTATTTAAAGAAGGAAGAACATTTCCAAATGAATAGTCTAAAGACACAATTACTGAAATTGGAAAAAGAAGAGCAAATGAAGCCCAAAGTCACCAGAAGGAGGGACATTATAAAGATCAGAGAAGAAATAAATAAAATTAAGAATAAAACAATAGAAAAAAAATCAATGAAACCAAGAGTTGGTTCTTTGAAAAAATAAACAAAATAGATAAACCCCTAGCCAGACTTATTAAGAGAAAAAGAGAATCTACACACATAAACAGAATAAGAAATGAGAAAAGAAAAATCCCGATGGACCCGACAGAAATACAAAAAATTATAAGAGAACATTATGAGAATCTATATGCTAACAAGGTGGAAAACATAGAAGAAATGGACATCTTCTTAGAAAAATACAACCTTCCAAGACTGACCAAGCAAGAAACAGAAAAACTAAACAGACCAATCGCCAGCAACGAAATTGAATCGGTAATCAAAAAACTACCCAAGAACAAAACCCCTGGACCAGATGGATTCACTTCTGAATTCTACCAGACATATAGACAAGAAATAACACCCATTCTTCTTAACGTTTTTCAGAAAATAGAAGAGGAGGGAATACTTCCAAACTCATTCTATGAAGCCAGCATCACTCTAATACCAAAACTGGACAAAGACTTCACCAAAAAAGAAAATTACAGACCAATATCCCTGATGAACGTAGATGCAAAAATACTCAACAAAATATTAGCAAACCGAATTCAAAAATACATCAAGAGGATCAAACACCATGATCAAGTGGGATTCATCTCAGGGATGCAAGGATGGTACAACATTCGAAAATCCTTCAACATCATCCACCACATCAAAAAAAAGAACAAAAATTACATGATCATTTCCATAGATGCTGAAAAAGTATTTGACAAAATTCAGCATCCATTCATGATTAAAACTCTCAACAAAATGGGTATAGATGGCAAGTACCTCAACATCATAAAGGCCATATATGACAAACCCACAGCTAACATCATACTTAACAGCGAGACGCTGAAAGCTTTTCATCTAAGATCGGGAACAAGGCAGGGATGCCCACTCTCTCCACTGTTATTCAACATAGTACTGGAGGTCCTAGCCACAGCAATCAGACAAAACAAAGACATACAAGGCATCCAGATTGGTAAAGAAGAAGTCAAATTGTCACTATTTGCAGATGACATGATATTGTACATAAAAAACCCTTAAGACTCCACTCCAAATCTACTAGAACTAATATGTGAATTCAGCAAAGTAGCAGGATACAAAATTAACACACAGAAATCTGTTGCTTTCCTATACACTAACGATGAACTAACAGAAAGAGAAATCAGAAAAACAGTTCCATTCACAATTGCATAAAAAAAAATACCTAGGAAAAAACCTAACGAAGGAAGTGAACGAGCTGTACTCTGAAAACTACAAGACACTCCTAAGAGAAATTAAAGAGGACACTAACAAATGGAAATGCATTCCATGCTCTTGGCTAGGAAGAATAAATATTGTCAAAATGGCTATACTACCTAAAGCAATCTACAGATTCTATGCAATCCCTATCAAACTACCAACAGCTTTCTTCAATGAACTGGAACAAATAATTCTAAAATTCTTATGGAACCACAAAAGACCCCGAATAGCCAAAGCAATCCTGAGAAGGAGGAATAAAACGGGGAATTACGTTCCCTGACTTCAAGCTCTACTACAAAGCCACAGTAATCAAGACAATTTAGTATTGGCGCAAAAACAGATCCACAGACCAGTGGAACTGAATAGAAAATCCAAATATTAACCCAAACATATACAGTCAATTAATATTTGATAAAGGAGCGTTGGATATACAATGGGGAGATGACAGCCTCTTCAGCGGCTGGTGTTGGAAAAACTGGACAGCTACATGTAAGAGAATGAAACTGGACTACTGTCTAGCCCCATACACAAAGGTAAACTCAAGGTGGATCAAAGACCTGAATGTAAGTCATGAAACCATAAAACTCTTAGAAAAAAACATAGGCAAAAATCTCTTGGACATAAACATGAGCAACTTCTTCATGATCATATCTCCCTGGGCAAGGGAAACTAAAGCAAAAATGAACAAGTGGGAGTATATCAAGCTGAAAAGCTTCTGTACAACAAAGGACACCATCAGTAGAACAAAAAGAGATCATACAGTATGGGAGAATATATTCATAAATGACGTATCTGATAAGGGGTTGACATTCAAAATATATAAAGAACTTACGCACCTTAACAAACAAAAAGCAAATAATCCAATTAAGAAATGGGCAGAGGACATGAATAGACACTTCTCTAAAGAAGAAATTCAGATGGCCAACAGGCACATGAAAAGATGCTCCACATTGCTAATCATCAGAGAAATGCAAATTAAAACCACAATGAGATATCACCTCACACCAGTGAGGAAGCCAACATCCAAAACACAAACAACAGCAAATGTTGGTGAGGATGTGGAGAAAAGGGAACCCTCCTACACTCCTGGTGGGAATGCAAATTAGTTCAACCATTGTGGAAAGCAGTATGGAGGTTCCTCAAACAACTCAAAGTAGAAATACCATTTGACCCAGGAATTCCACTCCTAGGAATTTACCCTAAGAATGCAGCAGCCCAGTTTGAAAAAGACAGATGCACCCCTATGTTTATCGCAGCACTATTTACAAAAGCCAAGAAATGGAAGCAACCTAAGTGTCCATCAGTAGATGAATGGATAAAGAAGATGTGGTACATATACACAATGGAATATTATTCAGCCATAAGAAGCAAACAAATCCTACCATTTGCAACAACATGGATGGAGCTAGAGGGTATTATGCTCAGTGAAATAAGCCAAGCCGAAAAAGACAAGTATCAGATGATTTCACTGATATGTGGTGTATAAGAACAAAGAAAAAAACTGAAGGAACAAAACAGCAGCAGACTCACAGAATCCAGGAACGGACTAATAGTTACCAAAAGGAAAGGGACTGGGGAGGATGGGTGGGAAGGGAGGGATAAGAGGGAAAAAGGGGCATTACGATTAGCAGATGTAATGTTGGGGGGCACGCGGAGGGCTGTACAACTTAGAGAAGACAAGTAGTGATTCTATAGCATCTCACTATGCTGATGGACAGTGGCTGTAATGGGGTTGGTGGGGGGGACCTGATGATGGGGGTAGTTTAATAACCGTAATATTGCACCTGTAATTGTAGATTAATGATACCAAAATAAATATAAAAAAATAAAAAATAATAAAAAAACTCTATAGACTCATCTTGTAGATTGCCCATGACCTGGGGCAGCTTTTTCTTCAAGGACTCCTGGTCCTTTACGTAGAATGCTGTTGGGAGGCTGTACTCTGACCAGGAGAGCCACTCAGTGCTTCTGGGTCAGTCATTGTTTCTAGGCTGTTTTCAGTGGGACAGAGAATACACATATACACACTAAAATATGTCAAGTTCATATTGATACTTGTAATTCAAATTGATTGCCACAGAGCTTTAAATAATGGTACTATAGAAGAATTATACCTTAATATGTTGATCTGTGTGTGTGTGTGTGTGTGTGTGTGTGTGTGTGTGTGTGTGTGTGTATCTACAGCAGGCTCATAATCTTTGGAAAATCCACCGTCTCATCCTTAGGATGTTGAAGCTTCCCAAGCATGAACATGACAAGCCTTTTCATTTTGTTCTTCTTTATATCTTTCATTAATATTTTGTAGTTTTCTACATAAGGGTCTTGAATATCTTTTGTTGAAATGTCCCTGCCTATGTGCCTAATCAGGATGACACTGATTTGGGAAGTTTTGAAATTTATATGAGGGGTCCTCTTTAAGAAAAACAGGACAATATTACAAGTATAAATTGTTCACTGCACCCCTACTACCATCCCAGAAGAGCCATGAAGTGAAGGGCCCTGAAGTTTAAACTTATTTATCTTTATGGTAAATCTGATTTTACTCTATGGTTTTCTTTGTTACAGTAAATGAGACCTTTGAAAACCTGATTAGTTTTCTAAATGTTAGTGTTTTTTAATATGTTGACATTGTTGCCTGACCGTTTCTATCTTATTAATGCCAATGGTTTGCCTGTAGCATCTCTTGGATTTTCTGTGTGGACAATTAGATTATCTGCAGGTAAAGACAGTATTGTCTCTTACTTTCCTATGTTTCTGTCAAACATGACAAAGCAACAAGTACCTTTCAAAATAGTATAAAACACAATGGCAACTCAACTTAATCACTGAAATCCATCAGCTCTGAGGCCTGTGCATTCTAAAAGAAAAATGTAAACGTAATCCTGTCACAGTAAAGTTCTTACTTACACATACATGTATGTGCACATGAGACATTTTCTAGGTATGATTTACTCTAACCTTAAGCATATTTAGTCTTCACAGAGATTCATAGGTGTTTGTTATTTATAATCATATTTCTTTATGTTTAATACCAATTTCTATCTACTACTACTTTCAGTGAAAGTTGATTTGCATTCCAGCTTATTGAAAATTATTCATTTAAGGTGGATGGTTGGTTGATTTCTATTCAGGTAGTGGAAAAACTTTTACGATCTTACATTAAGCTTTTAAATTCTTTTTTTAGAAATGAAAGTGATTCTAGACAATAACCAATGTATTTCGTATTTGGTGTTATCTTCAATGTTAACTGCTTTCCCAGAAGGATATAGATTGTTGGTAAGCAAAAAAGGTAATTCAAAAGCCCTTAATCCTTTATGGATAGTGACTTTTACCTGAAGATGCTGAATATGTAACTTCTGCATTATTTCCTTCATCAGGATCCTTTGCAAATATAGTTGTAACCAACATATTTACTGGTTGACCTTCCAGAACCTGTCATTAAAACAAATGGCTTACAAATTAGTCAGTGAAATATTAAAAAGACATTTCAATGAATCTTTTAAGTAAAAAAACATATGAATACTAGGCACTTTTTAAAGTATTTAAAAATTCACATGTAATTCAAACATCTACCATATACAAGTTACATGTGTGTAAATCCATGAAAAGAATTTCCATTACAAATTTAAATCTTTTACTCAATTTGAACAAATTATCTGTGGCAACTGAGCTAATTTTGAGAAAAAAAAGGAAGCCAAATTGACAAATAATCTTAGATTTAGATGTATTTTATGAATTCTAGTATCTTCTCATTCACCATCTTCTCAGGACACTTCGTTTTTTTAAACAGATATTTATTTACTCACAGTTATGGCAGCCAGTAGTCTGAGACCAGAGTCCCAGTGTGGTTGGGTTCTGGTGTGTGCAGAAGTTACATCCTCTCTCCCCTGCTTGCAGACAATGGCCTTTTCCCTGTGCCTGCCCATAGGGTGGGGGTGGGGGTGGTTCTCATCTTTCTCTTCTTCTTCTTTTTTTATTTTTTATTTTGCTATTACTCATGTACAATTACATGAGCAACATTATAGTTACCAGACTGCCCCTATTATCAAGACCCCACCACACACCCCATTATAGTCACTGCCCATCAGTGTAGTAAGTTGCTTTAGAATCACCACCTGTCCTCTCTGTGTTATACTGCCTTCCCCATATCCCCCCTCTGCTACATTATGTGTGCTAACCATAATGCACCTTTTCCCCCTTCTCCCGCCCTTCCCACCCATCCTCCCCAGTCCCTTTCCCTTTCGTAACTGTTAGTCCATTCTTGGGTTCTGTGAGTCTGCTGCTGTTCTGTTCCTTCAGTTTTTTCTTTGTTCTTATACACCACATATCAGTGAAATCATCTGATACTTGTCTTTTTCGGCTTGGCTTATTTCACTGAGCATAATACCCTCTAGCTCCATCCATGTTGTTGCAAATGGTAGGATTTGTTTTCTTCTTATGGCTGAATAATATTCCATTGTGTATATGTACCACTTCTTCTTTATCCATTCATCTACTGATGGACACTTAGGTTGCTTCCATTTCTTGGCTATTGTAAATAGTGCTGCAATAAACATAGGGGTGCATATGTCTTTTTCAAACTGGGCTGCTGCATTCTTAGGGTAAATTCTTAGGAGTGGAATTCCTGGGTCAAATGGTATTTCTATTTTGAGTTTTTTGAGGAACCTCCATACTGCTTTCCACAATGTTTGAACTAATTTATATTCTGACCAGCAGTGTAGGAGGGTTCCCCTTTCTCCACATCCTCGCCAACATTTGTTGTTGTTTGTCTTTTGGATGGCAGCCATCCTAACTGGTGTGAGGTGATATCTCATTGTGGTTTTAATTTGCATTTCTCTGATGATTAGCAATGTGGAGCATCTTTTCATGTGCCTGTTGGCCATCTGAATTTCTTCTTTGGAGAAGTGTCTGTTCAGCTCTTCTGCCCATTTTTTAATTGGCTTATTTGCTTTTTGTTTGTTGAGGTGCGTCAGCTCTTTATATAATTTGGATGTCAACAACTAATCAGATATGTCATTTATGAATGTATTCTCCCATCCTGCAGGATGTCTTTTTGTTCTATTGATGGTGTCCTTTGCTGTACAGAAGACTTTCAGTTTAATATAGTCCCACTTGTTCATTTTTGCTTTTGTTTCCCTTGCCCAGGGAGATAAAGGGACATATTTATGTCCAAGAGATTTTTTCCTATGTTTTTTTCTAAGAGTTTTATGGTTTCATAACTTACATTCAGGTCTTTGATCCATTCTGAGTTTACTTTTCTGTATGGGGTTAGACAATAACCCAGTTTCATTCTCTGACATGTGGCTGTCCAGTTTTGCCAACACCAGTTGTTGAAGAGGCTGTCATTTCCCCATTGTATATACATGGCTCCTTTATCGTATATTAATTGACCATATATGCTTGGGTCTATATCTGGGCTCTCTAGTCTGTTCCATTGGTCTATGTGTCTGTTCTTGGGCCAGTACCAAATTGTCTTGATTACTGTGGCTTTGTAGTAGGGCTTGAGGTCAGGTAGAGTAATTCCGCCCCCACTTTATTCTTCCTTCTCAGGATTGCTTTGACTATTCAGGGTCTTTTGTGGTTCCATATGAATTTTAGAACTATGTTCTATGTCATTGAAGAATGCTGTTGGTATTTTGATAGGGATTGCTTTGAATCTGTAGACTGCTTTAGGCAGGATGGCCATTTTGACAATATTAATTCTTCCTATCTATGAGCACAGGATGTGTTTCCATTTATTGGTATCTTCTTTAATTTCTGTCATGAGTGTCTTGTAGTTTTCAGAGTATATGTCTTTCACTTCCTTCATTAGGTTTATTCCTAGGTATTTTATTCTTTTTCATGCAACTGTGAAGGGAATTGTTTTCCTGATACTTGTCTCTGCTAGTTTACTGTTAGTGTATAGAAATGCAACAGATTTCTGTGTATTAATTTTGTATCCCACAACTTTACTGAATCCAGATATTAGATCCAGTAGTTTTAGAGCGGTTTCTTTAGGGTTTTTTATTTACAATATCATGTCATCTTCAGACAGGGACAGTTTGACTACTTCCTTACCAATCTGGATGTCTTTTATTTCTTTGTGTTGTCTGATTGCTGTGGCTAGGACCTCCAGGACTATGTTGAATAGAAGTGGGGAGAGTGGGAATCCTTGTCTTGTTCCCAATCTTAAAGGAAAGCTTTCAGCTTCTTGCTGTTAAGTATAATGTTTGCTGTGGGTTTCTCATATATGGCCTTTATTATGTTGGGGTACTTTCCCTCTATACCCATTTTGTTGAGAGTTTTTATCATGAACGGATGTTGCATTTTGTCAAAGCCTTTTTCAGCATTTATGGTGATGATCATGTGGTTTTTTTCCTTATTTTTGTTGATGTAGTGATGTTGATGGATTTTCAAATGTTGTACGATCCTTGTATCCCTGGGATGAATCCCACTTGATCATGATGGATGATCTTTTGATGTATTTTTGAATTCGGTTTGCTAATATTTTGTTGAGTATTTTTGCATCTATGTTCATCAGGGATATTGGTCTGTAATTTTTTTTTTTTTGTGGTGTCTTTGCCTGGTTTTGGCATTAGAGTGATGTTGGCATCATAGAATAAGTTTGGGAGGATTCCCTCCTCTTCTACTTTTTGGAAAACTTTAAAGAGGATGGGAATTAGGTCTTCACTGAATGTTTGATAAAATTCAGCAGTGAAATCATCTGGCGCAGGAATTTTGTTCTGAGGTAGTTTTTTGATTACCAATTCAATTTCGTTGCAGGTAATTGGTCTATTCGTATTTTCTGTTTCTTCCTGGGTCAGCCTTGGTAGGTTGTATTTTTCTAGAAAGTTGTCCATTTCTTCTACATTATCCAGTTTGTTACCATATAATTTTTCATAGTATTCTCTAATAATTCTTTGTATTTCTGTGGTATCCGTAGTGATTTTTCCTTTCTCATATCTGATTCTGTTTATGTGTGTAGACTCTCCTTTTTTCTTGATAAGTCTGGTGAGGGGTTTATCTATTTTGTTTATTTTCTGGAATAACCAGCTTCTGCTTTCATTGATTCTTTGTATTGTTTTATTCTTCTCAATTTTATTTATTTCTGCTTTAATCTTTATTATGTCCCTCCTTCTACTGACTTTGGGTGTCATTTGTTCTTCCTTTTCTAGTTTCATTAATTGTGAGTTTAGACTGTTCATTTGGGATTGTTCTTCTTTCCTGAGATAGGCCTGTATTGCAATATATTTCCCTCGTAGCACGGCCTTTGCTGGGTCCCACAGATTTTGCAGTGTTGAATTATTGTTGTCACTTGTCTCCAAATATTGCTTGATCTCTGTTTTTAGTTGTTCATAGATCCATTGATTATTTAGGAGCATGTTATTAAGCCTCCATGTGTTTGTGGGCTTTTTCACTTTCTTTGAGTAATTTATTTCTAGTTTCATACCTCTGTGATCTGAGAAGCTGGATGGTACAATTTCAATCTTTTTTAATTTACTGAGGCACTTTTTGTGGCCTAGTATATGATATATTCTTGAAAATGTTCTATGTGCACTTGAGAAGAATGTGTATCCTGTTGCTTTTGGATGGAGTGTTCTGTACATGTCTGTTAGGTCCATCTCTTCTAATACGTTGTTCAGTGCCTCTGTTTCTTCATTTATTTTCTGTCTGGTTGATCTGTCCTTTGGAGTGATTGGTGTGTTGAACTCTCCCAAAATGAATGCATTGCATTCTATTTCTCCCTTTAATTCTGTTAGTATTTGTTTCACATATGTAGGTGATCCTGTGTTGGGTACACAGATGTTTCTAATAGTTATATCCTCTTTTGGACTGACCCCTTTATTATCATGCAATGTCCTTCTTTGTCTCTTGTGAGTTTCTTTGTTTTGAAGTCCATTTTGTCTGATACAAGTACTGCAAGTCCTGCTTTTTTCTCCCTATTATTTGAATGAAATATATTTTTTCATCTCCTTACTTTCAGTCTGTGTATGTCTTTGCGTTTGAAGTGAGTCTATTGTCTGCAGCATATAGAAGGGTCTTGTTTTTATCCATTCAGTGACTCTACGTCTTTTGATTGGTGCATTCAGACCATTTACATTTAGGGTGATTATCGATAGTTACGTACTTATTGCCATTGCAGGCTTTAGATTTGTGGTTACCAAAGGTTCAAGGGTAATTCCCTTACTATCTAACAGTCTAATTAAACTCATTTTGTATGCTATTACAAACAAAACCTAAAGGTTATATATTTTTTCCTCTTTTTTCTTCCTCCCGAATTCTTTGTATGTTATGAATCATATTCGGTACTCTTTTTCTATCCCTTGGGTAACATCTATTTAGCCTTAGGAATATTTCCATCCATAGGAGTCCCTCCAAAATGCACTGTAGAGGTGGTTTGTGGGAGGTAAATTCTCTCAGCTTTTGCTTATCTGAAAATTGTTTAAGCCCTCCTTCAAATTTAAATGATAACCTTGCCGGGTAGAGTATTCTTGGTTCGAGGCTCTTCTGTTTCATTGCATTGAATATATCATGCCACTCCCTTCTGGCCTGTAATGTTTCTGTTGAGAAATCTGATGATAGCCTGATGGGTTTTCCTTTATACGTGATCTTTTTTCTCTCTCTAGCTGCTTTTAAAAGTCTGTCTTTATCCTTGATCTTTGCCATTTTGATTATTATATGTCTTGATATTGCCTTCCTTGGGTCCCTTGTATTGGGAGATCTGTGCACCTCGATGCCTTGAGAGACTATCTCTTTCCCCAGATTGGGGAATTTTTCAACAATTACCTCCTCTATGACACTTACTATCCCTTTTTCTTTCTCTTCTTCTTCTGGTACCCCTATTATGCGAATATTATTCCGTTTGGATTGGTCACACAGTTCTTTCAATATTCTTTCATTCTTAGAGATTCTTTTCTCTCTCTGTGCCTCAGCGTCTTTGTATTCCTCTTCTCTAATTTCTATTCCATTTACCATCTCTTGTACTACATCTAATCTGCTTTTAAATCACTCCATTGTTTGTTTCATTTCAGATATGGAATTTCTTAATGATTGAATCTCTGTCTTAAATTCATTCCTGAATTCTTGAATATTTTTCTGTACCTCCATAAGCATGTTTATGATGTTTATTTTGAACTCCCTTTCAGGAAGACTGGTGAGTTCAATTTCATTTGGCCCTTTTTCTGGGGTTTGTGATTTTTTTGTCTGAACCATGTTCTTTTGACGTTTCATATTTCTGTGTGGTGCCCTCTATTGCTCAGAAGCTCCAGTGTCTGGAGCTGCTCAGCCTCTAGAGTGAGGTTGGTCGTAGGGGAGCGGAGCTGTTGCCTGGGGGGAGGAAAGATCTGTTTCCTGAATCCCATGTGCTCTGCCTGTCTCCAATATCAGAGCCAGTGGGCCGAGTACACAGGTGTAAGCCTCTGTGCTTGGCGTCTCTAGCTTTTGTAGGTGGGGCCTCCCTCTGGCTGGTCTGATGCCAGAGCACTGACTGCCGTTTTGCGAGCTGGTGCTGTCAGGCCAGGAGGAAGGCTCAGCAGGCTGCGTATCACAGTGGGGGGGCTCAGAGCTGAGTAGCCAGCCAGGGGGATGGAGCACCTGAGGCTCCCAAAGTTCCCAATCTGCCGGGCAGAGGGCCCCAGACAACCTTGTCCCCCTATTCCTTCTCCTGCGCAGCAAGCTCCATGCAATCCCCGCACGTTCAGCAGCCCTCTTGCTGCTAGGAAGTCTGTCAGATCGCCTGCCTTTCCCATATCTCTGAGCGGCCAGGTATGGATCCCATCCTTCACAAACTGCCGGAATCTGTTTTTCAAGCACCTTGCCTGTCCCAGCTCCCAATCCTCCAGAGCACCACACAATGTAGATTTCTGCTTGCAAAGCAGATGTCTAGGGCTAGGTGTTCAGCAGTCCCAGGCTTCCACCTCCTCCCCTGATCCATTTCTCTTCCTCCCACCGGTGAGCTGGGGTAGGGGAAGGGCTTGGGTCCCACCGGATCAAGACTTTTGTACATTACCCTGTTTTGTGAGGTCTGCTCTGTTCGTGATGTCTTTATGCAGTCTGGTGCAGCCTTCTTTCCTGTTGCTGTTTTAGGGTTAGTTGTGTTAACTATATTTTCACACTATCTGTGGTTTTGGGAGGAGTTCTCTGTCTCACCTCTCATGCCGCCATCTTGAATCCCTTCTTCTTTTTTTAATTAAAGTATTGTTGATATACAATCTTATGTTGGTTTCAAATATATAACACAGTGGTTCAGTAGTTACCCATATTATTAAATCCTTACCCCCTCTAATGCAATCACTATCTATCAATGTAGTAAGATGTTGCAGAATCAGTAACTATATTCCCCATGCTGTACTACCATCCCTGTGATCAACTTATATCTCAGGACACTTTTTAAATGGTCCAAAATATGCTAACAATAAACATAAACATTATTTCAGGAAACATACCTCATTCAGGAAACATATCTCATTAATTAACAGGAAGTTTCTTGGAATATTGAAATGTACTTACAGAACTGAGCTCCATGTTTAGATTCCTGCTGCCCAATTAAACTGTGGGATAGTTTAATGACCTAATTAAGATCATAAGGATAATATCTTAATACTTTGCTTTGGTAGAATTTTCCTTAAATATGGCTTTGGAAGATGAGTTTAAAATTATTAACTTCCTCAATATCTTTTCTGAGATGTTCAATATGCCTACCTGAGCATAATTTGAATGTCCAATTCAACTGCTTTGGAGTAAAAGCTTCCAAACTTTTTATTCATATAACCATTCATTTAAAAAAGTATGAGTACCTGCCAGATATATTTATTATGTACATAAACTAGTGTGATAATTATTATGTACATTATAAAACATACAGAAACATGGAAATGAAAAAGATAATATAATTAGAAGTTTCTGCATGTGCCCCAAAAGATTGAATTTTATTGTCTTCACATGCATGTCTTTCCATTTAGAGCTACAATTGTTCTCCTATCTTTAACTATCTTAGAGATGTGTATCAATTGCCTAAAAGAGATGCATGCAAATTACTGGAAAGACAATCCATGTGTGAGCATTACTGATAATGGGTATCATTATGCTTGTATACAACAGGCAGAACTACCTAATTATGAAACAACTGGGTGTTTGATCCCAAATGGCACACATAACCATTTCCTTTTTTAAAAATTTGTGGGTTTATTTGACATACGTACAATTTCTAGATCTAGAAATGTATGCACTGCCACACCAACATTGATTTGATAAATTCACGCTTTTTACCACAAGATGGTGCTCAGCACAAATGACTAAGAATATTACAAAATCATGGGAAGTCTCCTTCAACCCCACAAACCTTGATGTGTAATTCTTTTCCCCTGGGACACTGTGGGAAATATGGCCTGTTGTCATTGATGTCAGTAACTAAGACATGAACCAGCATGGTGGCATTTCGCGGGGGGGAGCCATGGTCCTTCACTAGGACTGTCACCTGGTGATGCACCTGGTGCTCGTGATCCAGTGCCACCCAGCTGATAAATTCACCTGATAACACAAAAACACAAAGAAACAACAGAGGCTGACACTGTGTACTAGAATTTTGATGTTAGCAACCACATCCGAACTAATTCACAGAAAGGAAAATGAGATTTGAAAGCTCTAAGTAAAAAGCGCAGCTTCCAAGACCATCTGCATTAGTAGTTCGGCTCTATTGTTGAACAAATTTTCTGAAGTTTCTCCTGAAAATGCCACTTCAACTTTGTCATTCTTTGTATTTAAAACTATCTACCATCAACCATGTGAACTAGAAAATGAATTCATAAGGGCAAATTATAAAATACTCTGTGGGAATTTGGTGATAAGTCAGAAGATTTAACATGACCACATATCTCTCCCTCTTCCTACTGCCACACCGAACAATGGTGAGCATCTCGGCTAGATATCGTGGCTTCTGGGTTGGGGTTCCAGTTTCTCTATGTCAGTCATGGAAGGACCTCTCTGAACCTACTTTCTAGGCCCATAATACAAACATAAATTTAAAACTATTTTGTAAGCTGTAAATTATTACAAGTGCAGCAGTTGGTATAACTCTAACATAATGTCAAAGTATCTTCCTGAAAATCATACACATTCTTTAGGCAATAGTTTGTTATATGTACAGTTACTTATTGTTATCTCACCAGATATATGTGTCATGATGGATAGTGGCTTCCCAAATACCCTTAATGCTTTAAACACCTTATTTTACATATTCTTGCTCAGAGGGTCTTCTAGGCAATTTCCTTCATGGTTCAGCCACAGAGACTCAGGCATAAAATTGTAACCACCTATTTGCAAGGGCTGGTGGAGGCCAATGCTAACTCTAGTAGCCCATCTCCTGCTGAGGAGTTCCAGCAGGCATTCATTTCCTCACTATTTATGAAATTATCTATTTGTGAGAAAGTAAACATGAAGCAACTACCACCTAACAGTGCTATGTTTAAGATTTTTTTGCCCTTTTCATCCAATGAAATGATAGTGTATAGAACAAAATAAAGTGAACAAAATAGAAAATCTGGGTAAGCTGCTGAACTGGTGAACTTAAATGCACTGTTTACTGTATCTGTTTAGCATATAAACTATATTTATATGGTATTTACAACAAGCATGATTTTTAACAGAAATCACACACAACAATTGCGTTTTTATAGTTCCAAACTATAATTCTCCTCTGAAAACCCTTAATCCTGAATGGTCAGCAAACTTTTATTTGATAGACCTAATCTGACTGATAAGTAGCAGCTGTTTGGAGAAGAGTGGTGAAAAAGACTATGTGGCTCAGCCTGGGGCTGAATACAGGGCTGCCGACGCAGGCTTCCGCAGGAGCTACGGTCCCAATCATTAGGAAGACTGCTCAGTGCACCAGGGTGACAGGCCTGCCATGCTCTCAAGGGTGCCCTCAACTACTGTGTTGCTGCACTGTCCCAAGCCCTGGGGAATGGGAACAGTTCAGGAATATACAGTCTTTCAAGCTGCTTCATATACTTTAACTCTGTATTCATGGTAAGGAAACTAAGCTCTGAGGTTAAGCTACTTGTTTAAAGCCACACAACAATTTTAGGAATGGATACCTGGTCTTTGAATCTGGGAGCTGGCCTACTGTTGTAGTCAGAAGATCATGGGGGAACCAACTGTGTATTTTAATTTTTCTCAGAACGATGAATTACTGAGCAGAATAGAAGACTACAAAACCACCTAGCACACAGCAGTAAACAGCAAGCAGGGCCATTCCATATAGCTGGGCAGTTTGTGCCCTGCAAAGGGGAACTCAGTTTAGGAGTAAATGGGAGCTGAAATCCAGCTTGCAGTTTTCTTGGTGAGTCACACGCCCTGGTGTAAAGCTCCACCTGCTGGAGGAAGGGGCACCGCTGCCTAATTCATGCTACAAGCACTTTAGTCTAAGGCTTGAAGTTAATCAGAACTGAATTCAAATTCTGTCCCAGTATAGGGCAGGCACACCATTTACAAAGGCTTCAACATAGTAGTGCTTCAAGGATTGTACAAAGTGGTGACCTCCTCTCACTAGCTCCATGACCTTGGGCATCTTACTTGAGCTATCTAAGTCTTAGTTTCCCCAGCCATCAGGTTGCAGTAAAAACATATTTTGTTTGTAGGTGTTTGCAGGAATTAAATAAAGTCCTTATAGACTGTACAATACAAATTTCAAAATATAACATTTTTATATTTAACTTAACAATTAGGACTTGAACAAAATCGGTGTAAGTATTTGCCCTTTTACCATGGTTGCCTCACAAAATGAGAATGGGGACGTACATCAATATAGTGATTTTGAAATCTTAACTAATTATTTTCTAGCTATACATCAATGACATTTATATCTTATAAAATATTATTTGACATTTACAAAAATCTATATATGTAAAAGAATTTGAAGGGGGAAATTAGAGTCCATACAAGGATTTATTCAGTCTGGTTCTGACTGCACCTCTAATTCAGAATATGAATCATATATTGGCAAAATGTGGGTATGAGGTAAGAGAAGTATGAATCATTGTAGGTAAAATTATATTCAATCTTTACCTTGTTTTAAAATCACAATACTATAATCAAATAAGGCATTTACTAGAAACTGTAATTTTCACTCTGGGTACTAATGTTATAACTAAAAGATTTCAGTCAATTTCAATTTTAAAGGAGTAAGTGGAAGCCATAAAATGCTACCTGTGTTAGGATTCATCTTGAAGAATTTTCCATCAGACAAAAGGAAATATGACAGCTGTCCATTCTTTCCCGAGTCTCTGTCAATTGCTGTAATTTTGCCAATTACCCCTTGGGGAACAGGGCTCTCCTCGACTTTCAAAAACAACACATCATGCAGGAAGGCAGGGGAATTGTCATTCTCATCCAGGACATGAACAATCACTGAAGTGCTCACATTTTGTAACGATCTGTCCTCCGGGATCCAGGCAAACACTCTAAAATTATATGTTTGTGTGGATTCATAGTCGAGCTGTCGCCGCAAATAAATCCAGCCTGTGTAAGGGTGGATGCCAAACATAGCAGAGTCCGTGCTGGGTTCCAGCGAGTACTGAAGCTGCGAGGCTGCGTGCTGTGGACCAAGCCCATAGGCCTGTATTTGCAGTATCTGGGTCATCAGTGAGAGAGACTCACTGACTTCCGCTTGATAGACCAAATTTTCAAAGAGCAAGGATGGGCTCTGCTCTTGTCTTTCGATCACGACAGTCAGCACCAACAGGGAAGCCCTAGGAGGGACGCCCAGATCCTGGGCCATGAGCGTCAGCGTGCCCTTCGGGGGCGCATCCCCTCCCAGACTCTTGTTCAGGTACACCACACCAAACTCCGAGTCCATGGAAAAGCTGCTTGGATTCTGGCTTGCAATGGTGTATCGGATGAAGCCATTCCACCCACTGTCTTTGTCTTCTGCACGGGCACGGTACAGGGCTGTGCCGGGCGGTGTGGCCTGGGGTATTTTAATCTCATCAGCGGCCTTGGGGAACACGGGCTGGTTGTCATTGACATCGATTACCGTTATGTTGACCTCTGTGCTGCTGCAGGCCAGGGAGCTGCCGAGCTGCGCCTGCACGGTGAGCACAACCACAGGCTGCGTGTCGTGATCCAGAGGCTTCCGGGTTCGAATGGTGCCTAGCCATTGGTGAATAGAGAACTTTCCATCCGGATCACCAGAGGAGATTCTATAAAAAATTGGCTCTGAAGAATCTGGAAAAAAAAAAAAAAGGAAAAGAAAAGAGAAAGCAGTCACTGTATGCCAAAACTCTGTACCTATCTACTGGAAACACTGAAAACTGCACATTAATGTATGCTACATCCATGGGGAATGCCATGCAACATCTTACATCTTCCTCAGCAATCAAAGCCTGCTGATTTATGATGATTTAGTGGACAAAGGTAATGTCCGATGGGCAGGGAGGAAGGTACACTTTTCACTGTCTTCATTCATTCTTCCTGCATTAAGTAAAAGGGAAAGATACTCAGAAAATAATCTGGACAACTGTTTTCTATATTTGAGGGAGCCAAGTTCAGTTCATGTTGATGTTTCTCTGTGAGAGCTACCTGTGAACGACCAATGCCTTCCTCAGAAGTTAAGGGAAGGGAGCGAGGACACAAAACGAGGCGCGAGGAGCAGGACAAGGTCTTCAGGCACTTTTTCATTTCTAGGGATTTGCCCTGCAGAGAGCCCTTTCCGAGTCCTGCAAGGACATTTGTGCGAGTACAGTTTGGCCCAGCAAAAATGACTGCAGATAATTCAAATTAATAGCAACAGGGATATAAAATATGTTATATCTAAGTTGAGATACTTGCAACCTTGTTTTAAATGAGACAAAATGATGTCCAATTACTTGGAAAACTGTACACACAAAGTGGGGGAAACAGACAGTTGTCAAACAACAAATGTAATAGGATGTATTTTCACCGAAAAATTAAAAGGTGTGTGTGTGTGCATGTAGGTGTGTTACAAGGAGTGGGTTGCAGGAGATGAGTGCTTTCTACATTATAATTATTATGTATTGTTTTAAACGTTTTTAAAACTACCTATTACTTTTGGAATTAGGAAAATAAATTGTAGGCTAGATATAATGTTGAAAGAACAAAGGGTAAGCCACAGATTGTGTGGCCTCCATTCTTTTTGTGTGGAGAGAAGGAAAGGTATATTCAAGATTGTACAGCCTAAGGAAATACGGGAAATGTTCCAATAATGAATTTCAACACAGCATAGGAAGCAAGTACTTACTCAAGGACTCTTTTGCTTTCACTGTTCCCACAGGACTGTCTTCAGGCGCATCTTCATAGACTGAGAAGGTGTACTTTGGCCTTTCAAATTCAGCAGGTGCCAGAGTTGTCTGAAGAATGTGTAGAGTGACGTCAGCATTAATGACAGATGTGAGCCCGCCACCATCTCGAGCACAGACCGTCAACAAAAGGGTAGTAGATTCCAAACGACTAAGAGTTGATGTTAAGTAAATAATTCCTGGGTAGGAGAAAGAAAGAAAGACAAAAACAGATAACATGCAATTAAACATGGACGACCAACAGTCACACCTGATCTGTGAATTCTGCTGTGACATTAATTTTCTGTGTTAACTTGACTGGCTCATGAGCAGCCCAAATAGTTGGTCAGATATTATGCTACATGTTTCTGTAAGGGTGTTTCTGGATGAGAATAACATTCTAGTGGGTTGTCCGACTCCAGCAGCTTGCCCTCCTGATATGGGCGGGCCTTATCCAGTCTGTCGAAGGCCTGAACACAACATGCCTGACCCTCCCCTGAGTGAGGAAGAGTCTTCCTGCCTGACTGTCTTCAAGCTGGGACATGGCTTTTTTTGCTGCCTTTGGAATTGAACTGAAACACTGATTCTTCCTGAATCTTGAGACTGCCAGCCATCAGACTAGAACTGTACCATCCATTCTCCAGTTTCCCAGCTCACCTGCAGATCCTGCCACCTGTTTGTCTCCATCATTAGATACGTTAGTTCCTTACAATAAATATCTCTTGTATTTATAGACATTTATTTTTATACAAATTTCCTATTGGTTCCATTTCTCTGGAGAACCCTGCCTACTTTCCGGTTAAAGAACTTGCACATATTTGCAAAATGAGCTCCAAATTCTGTCAAGTAAGCAATATTTTCCTAGCGTTTAAACATTAGAAGTCTTGGAAGTAAATAAGTTCACCAGAAGAGCATAAATTGTGTTGCCTTTGATAGGCTTTACAACCACTCCAGCAGCCCAAGGTAGTGCAATAACAGAGTATACCTCATAAGCCAGTTAACCTAACAGGATTGTAGGGCCATCACTGTCTGCCTCCGCACTAGGATCCGAAATCTACAGCATGAAAGTAAAATTTCATCTTCTGATATATTTTCTATCTACCCTGAACTAGACCATGTAAGGCAGTTCTCTCTTTTAGCAGATTCCAGTCTATCTTTATTAGAGAGAAGATGCAGTATTAATGGATGTAAGTAAGATGTCAATAAATGTTAACACCATGGGAACAGGAGTGGCAAGTCAGGCTTACATACACAGTGTGTGAGAGGAGAAGGTGTTAGTGGTTAAGCTGGGGAGAGATCCAGTAATGCTCAGAAATGAATTATTTAATATTTTTAAAACCAATTATTAATACTACCCTGTGGTATGCTAGTTAGAAAACAAAAAACAGATCTAACATAACCAACCTAAAAAATGAACATGTCAGTTTTGTTTAACGAAAATAAAAAAAATCATGCAAACGTATTAAATGACTTTGCATACAAGTAAATGTGGCTGAATTTTATGGAATCTATCACAATACAATTGGCCATAAGTTTTAAATGAAGGAATGAATGCTGCAGTCTCTGCCAGTTTATAAGAAACTGGCCAAACATCAGAATTACCAGTTTTCGAGGTACAAAAAAGGTGACACCATTCAATTTCCTTCTTCTTTTAAATCAAAATCTGCCCTCCTACCACTCCAACCCCTCATTCCTATTTCTACTAGAAAGTTATTGAAATACATCTTATTTCTCTTTGGCATAATACGTAACCAATAACTAGAGTCAAATATCTTGTCTGAACTGCTGCAGGCACAACATGCCGTTTTCTTTACTAGCTCCTTATGATTATAATATGTTTTTTTCTTTTTGAGTTTTCCCATGCATTTCTTTTATTTTGCTATTATTAATATACAATTACATGGGCAACATTATGGTTACTAGACTCCCCCTATTATCAAGTCCCCACCACATACCCCATTGCAGTCACTGTCCATCAGCATAGTAAGATGTTATAGAATCACTACTTGTCTTCTCTGTGTTATACTGCCTTCCCTGTGCCCCCAGCCCCTCCCCTATCCCCGCTACACTATGTGTGCTAATTGTAATAGCCCTTTTTCCCCCTTATCCCTTCTTTCCCACCCATCTTCCCCAGTCCCTTTCCCTTTGGTAACTGTTAGTCCATTCTTGGGTTCTGTGAGTCTGCTGCTGTTTTGTTCCTTCAGTTTTTCTTCTTATACTCCACAGATGAGTGAAATCATTTGATACTTGTCTTTCTCTGCCTGGCTTATTTCAGTGAGCATAATACCCTTTAGCTCCATCCATGTTGTTGCAAATGGTAGGATTTGTTTTCTTCTTATGGCTGAATAATATTCCATTGTGTATATACACCACATCTTCTTTATCCATTCATCTACTGATGGGCACTTAGGTTGCTTCCATTTCTTGGCTATTGTAAATAGTGCTGTGATAAACATAGGGGTGCATATGTCTTTTTCAATATGTTTTTAAGTCATTTCATTCATGGTTCCCATCTCCTGAATATGATCCAATATTGTGAACACATGGTTCCAGCTATAATCTATTACAAAGGAGAGTATAAACACTCTTTATTAGAAGACTTACAAAATACTAATGTAATCAAGTATTATTATGCCAGTTTTCAGCAGCCATATTAAAATTTGGGTTCATACTGATTTGGTGGTTCACCAAGGTACTCAATACTTATCACATAAATTTCTTAGATCTTTCCCATCTGTTACTGATGAGCTTTAAGAATTATTATTAAAGTCTATGCTTGATAAAAAAATGAAAACTCAAATAATACCAAAGCATCTGTCTACAGAAGAAAATGGGAAGCCCTTCTACCTCTGATCATCCCACTCCCCGGTATATATTTTTCCAGAGTTAACTCAATTCCAATTACAGAGAAAGCTTAAGGTTTCATTTTCCACTCTTGATGATTACGACAATGAAAAGATTAGTTCCTACCTTAGCTAGACCACAATCTGGTCTTCCTGCCTCTAGACTGATTCCTTAAAAACCATTTTTCATACTTGTATGAGAATAGTCTTCCTAAAATCCAAAACTAGAAATATCAGTACCTCCCCAAGTTTTTAGGGTAAAGTTCAAATGCCTTCTCTTCATATACCCAGCCATTTGGAAATCTGCCCTTCTCCACCTCCGTAGCCTCATCTCTCTGTAAAGTATCTTTTGCTCTAGGCACAGTGAACGATTTATAATTTCCAGAATAGAACGTGCTCTTGCATTTGGATTACTGCATTCTCCTCCTGGAACAACTTTTCATCTTCTTTGACTTAATGATTTCTAGCCATTTGAAAGCACAGCTCAAGTTTGACCTTGGGCAGGTGGCCTTCTCTGACCCTACAGTTTGCTTTAGATGTCATTCTTCCACGATCCCATAGTGGCTTGTGTATTTGTCTATTATAAACTTACCACACTGTATTTTAATTTACAGTTTTTATCTTTCTTATCATTCATTCATTCATTTACTCGATCATTTATAAATAAAATCAAAAGACAACACCTTGAAAAGATAAAGACAATCATTTAGTATCCCAATAATAAATGAGTTCTGCAAAGAAAATGAAAAATACAAGTAAACTAAAAGCTAGGTTAACAGTGAGTATGGGCAGATAACTCAGTTAAGAAAGAATAACATGTGAGTAAACATGTTAATAGTCAAACTCACAAAAAATAACAGAATGCAAAATTAAAATAATCATCTCTCATTTTTATCTGTAATGTTTGCTAAAAATTTAAAGTGATAAGAACCAGGTTAATAAACAATGTGTCACGTACGTACATTGCCCAAAAGTCACTTTGGCAATATTTATCAAACTGTTTATATTCAATTACTTAGAAATCCACCCTCTGGTTACATAAGTGCCTAGAAATAAATGGAGAGGACATCCTCTGCAATATTACAAATGACTTTAATATCCATCAAGAAAGGAACAAATGGTCTAATCAGTTGTGGTATGTTAATAAAATAGAATGCTGATGTAGCATCCAAAAAGAATGAAGAAAATATGCACATTTTCATCTAGAAGGATTTTACATGCTACATTTTACATGAAAAACAAGTTGTAAAAAGGAATGTATGGTATCCACACAGTGTGTTATAAAAATTTAGCACTGTATAAACATTCAAAAAATATGATAATATATCTCTACTGTGAAAATTTTATGAAGTGCTACTAAGTGAGAATGTTAGATTACAGAACAATATTTAAAATGCAATCATAAACACTAACATGCATACTTTGTGGGTACCCCCCCACACATATGCAGTAAAGTACTCATACTGGAAAATATGGAAAGACCTGAACAACTATAAAGTGAGGTCATCTCTGTGGTTTCAGGTTATAGGATAGTTCGCTTTCTACTTCTTTCATTCCTATAGTTTTAATATATGCTGTGGACTGAATTGTGTCCCTCCCCAAATTCATATGCTGCAGTCCTAGCCCCCAGTACAGCTGTATTTGTAGTAAAGAAGCAATTAAGGTTACATGAAGTCATAAGGGTGAAGCCCTGATCTTACAGGATTAGTGTCCTTATAAGAGACATGAGAGAGCTTGGCTTCTCCACTAGGTGAGAATGCCGAGATAAGGCAACCACCTACCAGCCAGGAAGAGTTCTCACTGGGAATCAAGTTGGCCGGCACCCTGATCCATCTCAAATTTCCAGCCTCCTGAACTGCGAGAAATAAATTTCTGTTTTTTAAGCCCTCTCAGTCCAGTATTATATATATATATATAAAATCAAAATATTAAGGTATTCAGAAAAAGAAGATGTTACCAAAAAATATACTATCTGTTTTTAGAACCGTATAGGAAACTCGAATACTGTAGTGAAGAATGCTATAGACTGGACATTAAAATGTGTGTCTTTAAAAATCATTGCACAAACTCCTCTCGGAAAATAGGATTCTTATTATGTAAAAAGCTTCAAGGATGTGTATCAATGGAAATTTCAGAACCATCAGATGAACATATTTAGGAGAACTGTATTCAATTAAGTGAATCCCTGAGGTTGACAAAAAACATGCTCTAGAGAAATTATCTATATAAAACTATTTGAACATGTGATTCCCAGATAAAAACAAAAATTTTACAAATACTTAAGTTACCAACAAAATGAGCCACAATAACATATGGCAAATCGTGAAACCTAATAAATATCTGTACTATATTCACTCTGCTATTTAAAAACATATTATCTGGTGAGAATCACCTAGTATTTCATAATGCTCACCCCCAGAACTTCAAATTGGTATTTTAAATTGAGATAATTTAACAATAAGGTTTGGAGTCGCAGTGATTTGATAATGGGGAGCAAGAAGCAATGCATAACTTATACATTACTTTCATTATCTTATCCTTGTTACCACACAGGATGTTATTCCATGTAGCAAAATTAATTTTCTTGTTATTTTAACAACATTTCACTGATGAATGTCCATCTAATTTGCCATATTACAGATTCTCAACAAATTTGAAGGAAAGGAACAGGGAAGAGAAAGTGAGACTCTGTACCAGGTATAGTTATGCAAATATAACTTTGCCAAGAATCTCTACCCTTAAGAAACTGATCAAACTGATCAATAACTAAATGTACTGCTGAGAAGAATGATTAGAAAGAACCAGGAGTTACAGATGAGCATGAGGGAACACACTTTAAAGTTATATGTAAACAGAGAGGCACTACACAAACATTAATCAACTGTTATAAAGACGACTTAGCCTAGAATATTGCAACCATTCAGAGAAATGAATTATGTTGGGGGCAGGTCAGGAGTCCCACTCCCGAAAGGGAAGTGCCTTGTCATGGAAAAAAATTTTTTTCAAGCCAAACAAGTAAGACTATATAAGTGTCTGGCCATACAAACTAATTCCTTCCAATTTTTCATTAAGCTTTGAAAAGAAAATGCCCGTTATCTTATTCCTCCATGTCTTATTTCACAGAAGGCTTATAAGTAATAAGGCCATTGTTCTAGGCTGTCTGCATCAAAATATTTTTAAACACACTTACATGCACATGCACAGATATATACAATACACATTTATATATATACATCTATATCTGTATTTGTATATAAATCATCTATATCATATATAAAACATTTATATCTATATAAATCATCTGTATCTCTATATAAATGCTCTTCTACCCCATATTTTTCTGTAATTATGCAGTAGTCAATACTGTATAAACAAGAATTGCCAAGTTCCAAGTAATTTTCCTATATCCTGTACTCCACTGACTTCTGTATGTGCCCACAGACTAATGACTTAAACTTATAATGGCTTTTCCTTCCTCATCTATAAATTAGGTTGATGATAATCTCTCAATAATATCAAACAGAATTAGTTCCTGCCTGAAAGTGCTCAGTTCTTGACTTAACTATTTCCAAAAGCCCCAAATTTTAGGACTTTTACACTTTTTTAAAAACTTTTATTAAATGGAAGCATTATACCCAACTAAGAATAACCCACCTGAAGGAAAGCAGCACAAGTGGTAAATGACTTGTCTTTGAACGTGCAGGGCTTTGTCGCACTGATATAAAACATCTTACGACTCAGAAAGACCTGAGCAGAGCCGCTAGGTCATTTATTAATAAATATGTATACCTGCATATTCAACATCTTCTTTTGTTCATTTAAATATGTTCGGTGCATAAATGTTTCAGTCAGGAACCAATCAGGAAACCAGAAACCATGCTAGGAATTTGGGAGGAAATTTAATTAAAAAACTGATAATACCAGTATGGGAAGCTAAAAGAGTAAAAGGGGAGGGAGGATCTTCCCTAGGGATGCAAGGATCCAAAGGAAGACGAAGATGAGCTGCAGTGGGCCTGGAGTTCAGGCGCGGCCCTGCATGGACAGCCCAAACTCCCCATTTCCTTGCGGCTTGTAAATAAGTGTTTGAAGGAATGAGTCACAGGTGGTGTCAAGCCGTCCCTGGGCAAGGCCGGCAGGTGCTCAGATCACGGTGGGAAGCTGCTGTCACCTTTGAGAGGTGACAGTAAGAGCAATGCTCACCACCCAAGGAGCGCTGCATGGCTGGTAGGGCTGAAGGGGGTGCCTCTGAGAGGAACAAATTCTCACACACAGGAAACATGACTTGACAGTTGAAAATGTCAGTAAAATTTTTGAACAGGGACACAGATAAAATCTTATAGCAATAAGAGAAGAAAAACTGAGAACCTAGAAAGGAATCATTTTTAGACTGGTAGCAGACTTCTCAAAGGCAACAGACATCAGAAGTTAATGAAGTAATATTGTAAAAGTTCTAGAAAAAAAAAATCTGCCTTTCAAGAATTGTCTACCCAGTTAAGCATTGTATCAGCAGGCTAGAAATACCTGCAGGCGTCATTGTTACAGTCAAGTTTGAAAGCAGTCTAGAGGTAGATCCCTTCGTCCTAGGGGACCTCAATCTTTTCTCTTAAGGATTTCAACTGATTGCATGAGGCCCACCCACATTATAGAGCGTTACCTATTTTACTCAAAGACCACGGATTTAAATGTTAACCACATCAAAAAAAAAAAAGAGCCTTCACAGCAACATCAGATGGGTGTTTGACCAAAAACTAGGTACCATAGCTTAGTCAAGCTGACACATAAAATTAACTATCACAAGCATAAAATAAGATCAACACAGACAGAAAATTTACCTCTTCCAGACTATCACTGGAAGAACTACTAAAGAGAACTTCTGTTTTCTAGCACTAGACACACTAATTCTCCTCCTGAAAGAAAGTGCTGCAACCCCCCCCCCAAAAAAACAATAAAAACATCCCCTTAAAGACATCAATACATTGATAATAAAGGCGGCAAAAAATTAAGTAGTGTCA
This sequence comes from Smutsia gigantea, assembly GCA_032199065.1. Lineage (NCBI taxonomy): Eukaryota > Metazoa > Chordata > Mammalia > Pholidota > Manidae > Smutsia > Smutsia gigantea. Next base: position 157,724 of record JAVSCE010022772.1, on the reverse strand, counting down.
GGAACCCAGAGAATAAGCAGCATAGTGAATTCAGTTTTGGTCTTCAGAGTATGTGCCAAACCCTAGTGTCCTTGACAATTTCTTTTAATGACTTTGTGATGCTCAGGGAGCAGAAGAAAAGACCAGAGCCTTGGAAACGGGTGCAGGCTGGAGATGGAGAGTCTCACAGAATCTTCCTCTGATAAAATTAGGTCCACAAAGGTTTTTAATTTTCAGTGTAATGGTGAAGTAGAAATAAACCCCTGCCTTCCCAGTTGGCCTGAAAGAAAATTGCCTGACTTAAAACTTGACGCTAAATAGAGAAGGTAAAAGTTTCCTTTGAACAACCTTCACAACAGTTTGTAGGCTGAATTCACAATGTCGGATGATATGAAGTTTCAGGCCAAGAATTTAGATTAAAATGGTATAGACTTGTCCTTTCCTAGGGCACATGGGCAAGAGAAGCACAGACACTTTCCAGGGGAACCCATGTTCATTCACAAGGCTCAACGAATTTTCTCAGGAAAAGATCCAATCCCGCAGTAAAAAAAAAAGAAAAAAATCACAAAACACATGAGGAAATTTGTTAACATGAGTGAGACTGAGTACCAACAGCAGATTTAGACTGGGAAAGACTTCAGAAAATATAAATGGACAACATGCTGTAGTTAAAAGATAAAAATTACCAGAATAGGTTTCAAAATAAATCAAATCACATGTTATTTATAAGAAACACAACTGAAAGAAAAAGGATAAGGACAGGATGCAAGTGAGAGATGGACAACTGGATGTCATCTCCTTCCTCGTGGTCCTTAACTCGTACAATCTTCTGATACTTAAGGTCCCCTCTCTTGTGCTTGGACTGTCTCCTTTAGTTAAATTACAGTTTTCATTGTGCTTCTCCTAACTAACAATTCCTTCGATTTTGACAATGGTCCTATCTCCTCCTCAGACTTCCAAGCATTTCTCTAGTTAAGTACTAGACTCTTTATTCCTATTCTCTGGAGGGTCTCACAAGGTATCCCCTGGTCCCCTGCATCAAAATCTTCATTACTTGTAAAAACAAAAAAAAATCAGGCTCTTATGTGGATATTCTGATTTCTGGATGTGGGGAAGGATTCAGGAATTGCATTTTTAACAATCTCCACCAGGAAGTCCTGTATACTCTAAAGGAAACCACTGCTATATATTATTTTCATCAAAATATTCATGTGTTTTTTTGTGACACCAATGGTGACTTTATCCTACTTTCTCCCCATACCCTCTCACCTCAATTAAATTCCGTACCTGTTTTAGGTAGCACTTCCCCTGGGGCATTTGTCAATTAGACCTCAGTTGGACCATCAATCACTGAAAATTAAGAAATTATGTATGGTTCATTGTCTTTCATTAATAAATAAAATTAGTGGTGCCTATGTTATTTTCCTCTTAAAATATCCTCAACATAGTTCCTTCCTCTCTGTTTTTATTATTATCTCTTTTGTACAAATCTCATTACCTCTGGATTATTATAATTTATACCCTATTAATTTATATTCCCTGTTCAAATTTTCTAGTCTTATAATCCACCTAGTACTCTACTCCCAGGGTAATTTTCCTTAAATATCACCATGACATGTTGGCGCTCAAAACCCTTATGTCATTCTTTATTTCCTATAATAATCAAATCTAAACTTCTCTGTCATGCTTCTGAATTCCTTCATAAGTCACCCCACTCAGTGTAGCTGCCTACCAGCCTAGAGCCCATCTCTCCGCTTCAGACAGGACGATCTCCTGCTGTCATAAATACGTGCAACAAGTATGATGACGAAGCACAGCTCATGGATGCAATCACAAAGCAACTTAGTTTTTCTCCTATTCAAGTTTATTTTGTACAGACAACTGCTCTGCTGCCCCTAAGTGAAAATTCAGGAAGCTCCTACAACTTCTACAATCACTAGCAACCAACTCAACTTTCTTCTGTTACTTGAAGTCACAGAACAGTCTCAATTCCTAGTTAGAATGTAAAGGTCCATTAACTATCAAAACCCAAAACTTAAAGCTCAGGTGGGGAGCACACTGCAGGCAGCAGTGACTGGCTCCTTCTTTCTTTCCTCTTCTAGCTCTTCTCCCTCACCCTGCTAATACAGTATGAGTTTCTGAACCATCTAGGCTTGAAACAAGAGGAAAGAAGGGAAGGAGGGAGGGGCAGGAACAGTTACTTGGTGGCCACTGTCATGATGATTGAGCATCAGAGCTCTATGGTCTGGGCAGTTTAAAAATCCCTTTCTCTTATGGATGTTTTGTGGCTTTTTCAGAGAAAGTTTCAAACCTGGAATCTGAGGCTGCCTTAATGTGGGTGAACACAACTCTCTTCAACTGTTCACTTATTCCCTCCTCGCCTTCTGAAAAGCTGGCGATGTTCAGAACTCTCCCCCTGACCTTTTCTTGGCAAGATCTAAAATAACATCATTATCAGCTCTTTCCCTCACAAATGACCCATATCCAGGAGAAACCATTAAGTACTCATTGTCCTTACAAACTCCTGGAGTGCAGTTTGTCTCTCCTCCAGAAACCTCTCCTTTATTCCAATGACATCACTCCCTCTTTAGATTTCTGAGGTGAGAATCAGGCTTGAGTCTGTCTGCTCCAAACTGCAGGGAACACAATGAGTTTTCTGAGCAGTCAGTAGAGTGGAGGAACCCCACCCTGGGGGGAATCTACGATCAGCAGCTGCTCTCTCCAAATGATCAACCCTTTTATCTCCAAGTTATCAATCTTTGACAAAGTGAACACAGCTCAAAATAATAATACAATTGGTTTTTGGGCACCTCCTTTGTCAAAACTGCATAAAGTTTAGTATCTCCATGGAATATGAAATTTCCTATATATCTTAGCCCAAACTCACAGATTTAATTCCTGCAAATGCTTACTAATTTCAATCTCCATGTCTTCACTTATATTGTTTGCTTCTCTTGAATCACTATCCATTTTTCCCTTTCTTGCTTATCCAAATCTGAGGTATCTTGTGAGGTTCATTTTAAGTCCTATGGTCCATAATCCCTTCCCTGACTACTCTAGATTTTCCAGAGATCTTTTCTGAAGGTCTGCACCATCCATACCATTACTGCCAGCACTACATGGCATTTACCCTTAACATTTTGATTTCATGGAAGGCAAATACAAAGTCACTTGAATGTGACGGTGTGACTCTCTGTACCTGAAATGTGAGAGTGTCTCTTAAAAACATGCCAACCCAAAGGGTAGCTGATGAGTCTAGGAAAAGTAGAAAAAAGAGAGGCAAATGTTAGATACACACACTCAGGTCCAGGCCATAGAAGAGAATAGAGATTATTAGTAAACACACTTCAAGTATTTCACACCCAATAAAATGCAGAGTAATGCTAAGTCAACGAGCTTTCATATTTTCATTCTACTGGTAAGAACATTCTCATTATAGGGATGGTGCATCAGACCATTTAAACCTGGTTCCACTAAACATTAAAATGACCTCATTCCCTTCTTTAAAAATCAATGCTTGTTTACAAACTTTTCCAGATATGATTTGGCTTTCTCCATGTGTGTCTATATGGAGAAGGTAGGCTGAAAATGAAGCCCCAAATATTCAGTTCCTGTGATAATTATGGTTCTTCATGATAACCTGATGATTGGCATTCAGTTCTATACATAAATAGAATGACCTTGCTTAATGTTAAGTCTGATCACAAAATAATTTAAATATAGAATGCAAGCATACCTTGGAGACCCTGTTCTGTTCCAGACCACCACAATAAACTGAGCATCAAAATAAAGTGACTCAAATGAACTTTTTAACTTCCTAGTGCACTTAAAAGATATGCTTGCACTATACTACAGTGGATTAAGTGTGTAAAAGCATTTTATCTAAAAAATGTACATGACTTAATTAAAAATGCTTATTGCTAAAATATGCTAACCATCATCTGCGCTTTCAGCGAGCTGTAATCTTTTTGCTGGTGGAGGGTTTTGCCTGCATGTTGACGGCTGCTGACCGAACAGGGTGGTGGTTGCAGAAGGCTGGAGTAACCGTGGCATTTTCTTAAAATAAGGCAAGAGTAGAGTTTGCCACATTGCTAGACTCTCCCTTTCCTGAAGGATTTCTCTATAGTAGGCGCTGCAATTTGATGATAGTGTTTTATCCATAGCAGAAAGTCTTTCAGAACTGGAGTCCTCTCAAACCCTGCTGCTTTATCAACTAAGTTTATGTCATAGTCTAAATCCTTTGTTGTCATTTCAACAATCTTTACATCCTTATCAGCAGTAGATTCCATCTCAAGGAACAACTTTGTTTGCTCACCATGAAAAGCAATTCCTCATTCATTCAAATTTTATCATGAGATTGCTGCAATTGAGTCCCATCTTCACTCAGTTCTAGTTCTCTTGCTATTTCCTCCATATCTACAGTGATTTCCTCAACTAAAGTCTTGAGTTCTTCCAAGTCACCCATGAGGGCTGGAGCCAACTTCTCCAGATTCCTGTTCATGTTGGTATTTTGGCCTCTTTCCAAGAGTCAACAAATGTTCTTAATGGCATCTACAATGGTAAACTGTTTCCAGAAGGTTTTCAATTTACTGGGCCCAGATCCATCAGAGGAATCACTATCTATGGTAGCTATTGCCTTATGATATGCAATTCTTAACTAATAAGACCTGAAAGTTGAAATTACTCTTTGACCCAAGGGGTGCAGAATGGATGTTGTGTTAGGAGGCATGAAAACATTAGTCTCTTTGTACATGTCCATCAGAGCTCTTGGGTGCCCAGTACACTGTCAATGAGCTGTCATGTTTTGAAAGGCATCTTTTTTAATGAGCAGTAGGCCTCAACAGTGGGCTTAAATATTCAGTAAACAGATGTGCTTTTGTAGTTCCATTTACAGAGCACAGGCAGAGTAGATTTAGCATAATTTTTAGGGGCCCCTACGACTTTCAGAATGGTAAATGAACAAATGGTAAATGGCTTCAAGTTAAAGTTACAGTTGCATTAGCCTTAACAAGAGAGTCAGCCTGTCCTTTGAAGCTGTGAAGGCAGGGATTGATTTCTCTTCTAGGTATAAAAGTCCTAGATGGCATCCTCTCCTAATAGAAGGCTGTGCATCTACTTTGAAAGCCTATGTTTAGAGTAGTCACCTTCCTTTATCATCTTAGCTACATCGTTTGGATAATTTGCCACAGCTTCTACATCAGCACCTGCTGCCTCACCTTGCACTTTGAAGTTGTGGAGATGATTTCTTTCTTTGACTCTCATGAACCAACTTCCACTGACTTCACACTTTTCTTCTGCAGCTTCCTCACATCCCTCAGCCTTCACAGAATTGAAGGGAGTTAGGGCCTTGCTCCAGATTAGGCTTTGGCTTAAAGGAATGCTGTGGCTGTTTGCTCTTCTATCCAGACCACTCAAAGTTTCTCCATATCAGCAAGGAGGCTGTTCTGCTTATCACTCATGTGTCTGGAAGTAGCACTTCTTATTTCCTTCAGTAACTTTTCCATTGCATTCATAACTAGCACAACAAGCCTAGCTTTCGGCCTACCTGAGGTCTGGACATGCCTTCCTCCCTAAGGTTAATCATTCCTACTTTTGACTTAAAGTGAGAGACATGGGAGTCTTCCCTTCACTTGAACACTTACAGGCCACTTCAGGGTTATTAAGTGGCCTAATTTCAGTATTATTGTGTCTCCGTGAGCAGGGAGGCCTGGGGAGAGGGAGAGAGAGGAGGGAATGGCTGGTTGGTGGAGTCAGAACACATACGTTTGTTGATTAAGTTTACTGTCTTATATGGGCACAGTTTGTGGTGCCCCAAAATAATTACAATGGTGACATCAAAGATCACTGATCACAGAGCACCATAACAAATATGATAACAGTAATAAAGTTTGGAATATTGTGAGAATTACCAAAATGTGACACAGACACTAAGCGAGCAAATGCTGCCGGGAAAATGGCCATCAATAGCATCGCTTGACACAGGGTTGTCGGGCTTTCAGTCTGTAAAAAAAGCAATACCTGTGAAGCTAGGTAAAGTGAAGCACAGTAGAACGAAGGTATGCCTGGACCACCTCGTGAGACTTCTCAGGAGCCAGAGAGCTCGCTTTTTCTGGTCAAATAACTCTGTTCTGCTCTGTGTGGCCATACTCTCAACGTGTAACTTTGGGAGCATAATGATTAAGCTTCTTGCCTTGTTCTGTATGTAGTTTTTCCCATGTATGTTTCCATAGATTTCTGTACTCTGACCTGTATCTATTTCTTTTCCAGTACTAAACTTAAAAAAATTATTATACATTCATAATGTTCTTAAAATATATTTTTATTGAGATATGATTGATACATACCATCATATTAGTACAAAGTAATAATGTGATATATGTATATACTGTGGAATGACTATCATGATAAGTCTAGTTAACATCCATCACCACCCATAGTTACAGACGTTTTTCCCTTATGATAAGAACTTCGAGACTTACTGTCTCTGCAACTTTCAAATATACAATGCGATGTTGTTAACTACAGTCACCATGCTGTACGTTTCAGCCCAGGGTTCGTCTCTATTGTTACTAGAAGGTTGTACCTTGTGGTCCTTCCCATTTCATTCCTGCCCCACAAGCCCCGCGGTTCTGACAACCACCACAGTCTGTTCTCTGTGTGTGTATTATTATTGTTGATTCAGCTAAATTATAAGCTTTCTTGTGGCAACAAATGCATCTCCTTCTTTCTTTATTCATTCAGCAACCACTTGTTGTATACCTAATATATGCCAGGAACTGTACTAGTAACTAGGAAGACACTAGGGCGCGGAATAGATACTTCCTGTGGGGGACAGACATTAATAAAATAATCACAAAATTTGTAATTATATATAAAGAGAAGCTGTGATAGAATACAAATGGGCACCTGATTTAATGTGGTTGGGGAGAGAGTTGGCAGAAAAATGGTGATCTATCATCTGAGCTCTGAAGGACGAATAAGGTCATTAAGTAGGTGAAGAGGTCGGCCTGGCAATGAGAGAGCAAAAGCAGCAATTGAATGATCTAGGCAGAAGGAAAAATACTCACAGGGCTTAGGGAGGGAAGTGTGGCAGGATCAAGGAGAGGAGGAGGAGGAGGGAAAGGAGAAGGAGAAGTAGTAGTAGGTACATGGAATAAGCACAGAGATTAAAGGGAAAAGATATTGGAGCTGAGGCCATAAAGGAAAGCAGAACAGATCAAGTGGGGCCTGGCAGACCTTAGCAAGAATCTGGTCTTCAGCCAAAGAGCCATAAAAAGTCACTCAAAGATTTTAGGCAGGGGAGTGAAATGACCAAATCTGTGTTTTTATATTTGAACAAAGTCCATTTTATGCCTGTGTATATGAATTCACTAGGCCTCTTCTGAGGCAATGGCTATTTTCTTTTACTTTCAAAGCCAACTTTGTGTGCTGAAATGATCTCTTCAGCAGACCAGGAAGAAGCCAGTGAAGTTCCTTTGAACAAACACTGACCGCTTATACGAGGTAGAGTATTGGAGTTAAGTTTGTCTTTCTAAATGCTAAATGTTTCAAAACATTCACTTTTTTAAAAAACATTTGAATATACAGAGGTGCTTGAAAATTCATTTATTTGGGCTCAAAATTAAAAAAAAAACTAAGTTGTCTATTAAAAGTTGAGGGGCCAAGTAATATAGCTCTATAATATATTTTACATGTAAATATGCATATTTACATATGCAATGAATAACACAGTAGTCAATAAAATGAACAGCTCTCATTGCCGATATACTTGTCAGCTTAAAATTTATGACATCATATTTTAATAAAGTATGGTGATTATTTGGCTCTCACTTTTTCATGACACTTGCAAATTATCATTAACCACCAGTGCAGGGGACCAACTTCAACTTTAAAAGTTAGGCAGTGATTCATTTATACCCACTGGTTGTTTTATATTTTAATTACTGAGTTCTTGGATATATGCATACCAATCATAAAGTTCAATAATGTTGGCTGGGTTCTTTACCTTGTCACTTCTTATTTAAATAGAAGAAACTGCTGGAATGTAATTTTTCTTAACTGATGGACTAATAAAAGAACTTAAAGACAAAGGTCCTCCCTTAATTGAAATCTAATATACATATAAAATCATGTTTTCTACCAGTGAAGCAATACTGACTTTCAATATCCTATCTCCTGGAAAAGATGGGATACTCTTTTTTATTTTAAAAGTTTTATGGGAGTATAGTTACCATAATATTAACAGAGGTGGTAATTCATAGTTAGAAAATAATCTGTGGGTCATTACTAAGCTATGGGGAGTTAAGAACAAAAAAGTGCAGCCATGACCTTCACCAAACACAAGGTCTATAAGTGTGATCTTCTCAAAATTCAGAGACAGATCAAAAATATGGGATATCAATATCAATTTCTTATTGGTTGCTGATATTTATGGTGCCTCTCCTATATTCAGTTTTGTGAAAATATAGAAAACTATTCACCAAATAGATGACATTGTTATTATTGTGCCCACAAACATGGGTAACTAAGTTGTAGTTGCTGAAAGGAATAAAATGGATACAAAATTCTATTTCATATTGACAACCAAAGCAATTATTAAGAAAAATGTACCCATTTTGGAAGATCCCATGGAATTGTATTTACTCAATTAAAATGAGTAAAATAAATCAACAGATAATTTGGGTATTTCAAATAGGTTTGTATAGGAAGTCATAATAAGAAGTCTTTTTTTAATCTTATTTAGTTGAACCAATGAATCTATATTTATCTTAGTTTTGTCTTTAGCTGAAAAAATAGAAGTCATAATAATGGAAAGAGCCTTGAAGTGGAAGCCCAAGAAATAATTTCAAGTGTAAGGTTTACAACTACATCTTTGACCAAGTCACTTAGAAAGACTCTTAGGCTCTTGAGTGTCTGATTTTGCAGGTGGGCATTAAAACATCTGCCCTGTTTACCCCATTAGTTGATGTTGGGCTCAAATAGGCAATACATGAAAAAGACATTGACAAGGGTTATTATCTGAGGCAGAGCTGTACAGGAACAGATCATAGGTCTAGGACAGTGTTCAGGCCCAATTCTACCATTTACCAATCATATACCTTTAGGCATCACTAAGTCCCTTTCAGCCTCAATTTCTCCCTCCACTAAATGAGGGAGCTGAATTGTAAGGTTTCTTACATCTCCAAAAGTCTGTGATCTTACACTGGAAAAATTAAAGAGGAAGCTCTCTGACATGCTTTTGATAGGAAACTCTGAAAGTGAAATACACTGATTAGGTCCTAGTGATAAATTTTAGTCTCTGTCTTGTATATACAAGAAAGTCATCATTTTCTTTTTCTTAGTGTGAACAGGCTCACATCCTTTATGAAATGAGGTGTGGTATTAATTTATTAGCTACATATCAGAATTTTTTAGAAGTAGGAAGGTGGCAATCATGAAGAATTATGAGAACCATTATGTGTTATGTTTTCTGAGCATAAAACTAACATTAGAAAAGAATCTGCCCTTGAAATAAAGAAAAACAGAGTCTGTGCTACATTACTTATAGTCCATGTTAAAATCTACACACCCCACACAAACAAAAGATTTGAAATAAATACAGAGGCATAGCTGTCCTTGTCTGACACTTTAGCTTACACAGTTACCCTGTTCTTCCATAGTGCTAAACCTGGATTGTGTTTACACCACAACTGAACAGAGAATCCACACTGGCAAGGCAACAAAGCTTTTGTTGTAAGCTCTACAAAAGTTGGAATTTTTATCTGTCTCATTCACTGATGTGTCCCAAATTCCTAGAACAGTGCCTGGTACCTATTAGGTGTTGAATAAATATGTATCAAAAAGATGAACTTGCTTTCTTTTCTGCCTTGCATAGATAAGCTACACTCTTTTCAGAACTTGTATTGACTTTTCTTTATATCATTAACTTGTTTTTATGCAAAGACATAAACCACAAGAACTGAACCAAAGGTAGTCTTAGCAACAGGGGTAGCTGGCCAACAAAAAATGGCCAACACAAATGCTTGAAACCTGTCTGTCACCTTCTTATCAACTGAATTAGGAGTAATGTTTGCTTCAGTGTAAAATTAGCAAATAATTAGGATAAACACAAAAGTTAAAGAGCAGTTCTTGTCATGTTATTAAAGAGAATAGTTCAAATAACGAAGGAAAAAAGTCTACATATAATTAATAAAATGGGATTAAAAATACATGTAAAAGGAGCTATGAATAAATATGCCTCATGTGTTTCCTCCTTTTAAAGCTCAAAGCAGTGTGGTCTGCCTTGTGCCCACATCAAAGGAGCCCAACTAACTGAGAATAAGAGAAATGAAGGCTCATTTCAGTATCTCTCTCCTGGTGCCTAAACACATTTTACAAAAATGTTCTTTGAACCAAGAACAAACTGAGAAAACCAGAAACAGAATGGGAAGATAAACCCGCAAGAGAAAGCAACCATGACATCACCACACCCCCTTGCAGTTTCTCCAAAATATTTTTCTTACCAGATGAACACAGAAAGTCAAAGACCTCTATTTTTAATGCATGAGTTTTGGTTGTGGCACAAATAGATCAACGGAAAATCTCTTGTCTTCAGAAAAACGAGCCTATCACGCAAAGTTTATAAGCTTATAAAATAGCATGTCTGATATGGGAAGCATTAAAATGCATGGACAAATGAACCAATGAGTACATGAATGAGTGTACCCAAGAGAGAATTTGAGTAATTCAGGAAGTGACATTGTATAAATTAGCCCATCCATTCTTAAAATTGTCCTCATACTATATAACTATATATAACTATAAAATTATACAACTATACAGCTATATAATTACATAACCATATACTCTCTCTCTATAGCTATGTATATATATAACCACATAAAATACAAATATAAATATAGTTAGTATTTCAGTATATATACATATATATCTAGAAGAATGCCAGCCGGCACAGATAAGCTGGAGAGAGGGGGAGAATTTTGGAAAGTTTTGGAGAAAAGCTGGGGAGGAGTGGGCCACAGTGTCACCTACCATGCTGTGATGGGGAAGGAAGATTTTCAATGACATTTTGCTCTACTATCAGTGACATTGCCTTGCAATTTCTTAAAATGATATAATAAGGATTTAAATTACAATTCCATTATCTTCAGTTATTCATCTATTCTACAGATATATACTGATAAAGGCAATTTCTTGAGATTTACGGTGGAAGCAATAAAATGTGGCTTTACATAGATTACAGTAGAAAAGCAGATCCAGAAGGGGAAAACCATATTCCAGTACAGCTCCTTGTTCTATTCTTTGGGAACATTAACAGTTAAACAAGCCTTCACTGCATGGCCTGAAAGCCCGACTATTGTGTATAATATAGAAAATATGTTCAGAGTGTGCAGTCAACCAACAGATGAACTTGGACTCAACTGCTGAAAACAGGAGACTTGCTTGTACACTAGGCAACTTTTTCCCATAGCTAATCATGATGTTGTTTAATTCTCTTCTAAAGGATTCCGAGGCCTCATGAATTTCTCATGAGTGGTGATTAAGTGTCACCAAAAGTCTAAATAAGCGCTGTGAGACTGAGAAATGTCTTCAGCCTAAATGAACCGGCATCAAAATTGCCAACAATAATAACCCAAGGCTACTTCCATTATGAATTTGAAAAAAGGCCATGACACTTCCCTAGATAATGACCCACGTAAAGCGTTCTCCATGATCGACAATGGCATGTGTCTTATGCCCGGCGCCAGCAGTGGAAGCCTGTGGCTGATTGAAACCAGCACAGCACCAGGTCCGCTTCTAAGAACAGAACAAAGTACGGCTCATTCTCCCAGATCTTGCAGAGGCAGCTAGATGGTGAGTGTGTGTGGATGCCTTTTAAAAACAATCTGCTAAATGCTTTGAGATCCTGTGCCCTGATTATTGGCTGACCTATATATTTTTGGCAATGCTAGTGTCCTAGAGGGCCTGACAATTTGACAAGCAGTTTAGATGCATCTTGAAAAAGCCAAGATAAGCAGACTAATTTCCTAAAAAATTGTTTTCTTCTGATCTTTGAAATGTTAAAGGGGCCATGTCGGTGGATTATTTTGAGCAAGGAAAGTTCTGCTTTACAAAGACTGCCGTTGTAAACAACTAACTCCCTGGCTACTCACACACGCCAGATGGAAGGGCACTTCCAAGACAAGAGCAGTGACTCCCTGCCTAACGGACTGGGTGAGAAAGTGAACTATCTTGGTAGATCAGATTGCCTGTGTGAATTTTTTTTTTACTGTTTGGTGCTGATGAAAATGGTTGTTGTTGTAAAGGGCGTAAAGATCCGATAAGACAATGTGTAGAAAGTGCCTACTGTGGCTCCCATCATTATCCTCACCATCATAAATGACACACATTTTACCCATGCTCATATGACATGCTTGAAGAAGAAATATAAACTCAGAGATATCTGCACTCCTGTGTTCACTAAAGCACTTACCACAGTAAAAGTTATGGAAACAACCTAAATGTCTATCAACAGATGGATGGATATAGAAAATGTGGTAATGTGGTAATATACATACAACGGAATATTATCCGACCTTCAAAAAGAAGAAAATTCTGCCACGTGCAACAATATGGATGCTCCTGGAGGACATTATATTATGTGAAATAAGCCAGTAACAGAAGGACAAATACTGCATCATTCCACTTACGGGAGGTGTCTAGAATAGTCAGACTCATGAAACCAAAGAATAGAAAGGTGGTCGCCAGGCACCAGCAGGAGGGAGATACGGAAAGTTGCTGATCTGTGGGCATGGAGTTTCAGTTAAGCAAGATGAATAAGCTCTACAGATCTGCTGTACAACATTGTGCCTATAGTCAACAACAATAATGTATTGTGCAGGTAAAAACTTGCTAAGAAGGCAGATTTCATGTTAAGTGTTCCTACTACAGTAAAATAAACTTAAATTTTAAAAATATTGTAAAGAAGCATACAAGAAAAATTTTTTCTTCTTCTGCAGCCTCATGTTTGAACCAGAACATCTTTAATATCTCTAAAGCATTATAATGTAATATTATATAATTGAAATTTTATGTCTTTGTATAATCAGATATTTCAAACATTATTTTGTTAACAACAAACCAATAGAAAGGGGAAGGTATCCTCTTCAAGCCTGATTATTTCTAAAAGACTCAGTGGCCCACTGGAATTCTTTGGCAGATGCACAATCACTATGTGAGAGAATGAAAAGAGCTATAGGTATCATTTTCAAAACAAGGAAACTAAGACCCAAAGAGACTAAGCAAATGCCGCATCTAGTACAAGAGAGTGGTCTATTGTGGATATCCGTACAATGCTCTCTGCACTAATATTGTCTATTAACACACTGAAATGGTGCAGGTAATCCACAGATGGTAGGATCACACCAGTGAAGAGAAGCGAACATTTGCAAAACAAATGTTGTTGGTCAGAGGTTTCTCTTAGTTTACTGCCTTTAATTCTCACACAACCTTGCAACACAGGGATTATTAGCACTTCTTTTAAGGTAGGGAGACCTAGGCCAATAAACCTAACGCCAGTGGGAAGCAAAGCTGGGACTCAGATCCAGTCTAACCCGACCACAAAGCCTCAGCTCTTTTCAATAGACTCAGCATTTGAGAAGGTGAACTGGAGTCCTGCAACACTCCTGCTAATAACTTTTGCTAATTTTCTGGCTGTTCCACAGAAACTGTTCATTTCAGAGGAAAACTGTTCCAAGATCACATACCTGAGGTGGAGTCGATGGTAAAAAGGGATGACAGGTCTCCGGGAACCAGCTCATAAGCCACCGTTCCATATATCCCTGAATCCCTGTCAGTGGCCAGCACATTGACGATCTCGGTGCCCGGCTGCGTCTGGCCACTAATGCTCATCACATAGGTTGATGGGTTAAACACAGGTTCGTTATCATTCACGTCCTCCAGTTCCACACGAACAAAAGCTTGGGCACTTAGTCCACCCTGTTGGTAATGAATGAGAAGTGATTACAAATGATCTCTCCTGAACTCTGGAATCCAGAATAACTGACAAAGATCCTAGAACAGACTTTTGAAACAACTATACATCCATGTACACACACACATGCACACACACGTTTTACTTTTAACCTTGAGATATGAGTTCACATGTAATAGCATAGTACCTATACTTCAGTGGTGATGCTTACATAAGAGTGAGATTACCACTTAAAGCTTCTTATGAGGCAATAATTTTAAAGTAGAAGCCAAAAATATTCAAGGAAAGTTTTCCTGATGTCCAAAGAGAAAAAATATCCCTTTCAATTTTTAACCTCCAAGAAGGAGTAAGGGAGCATTGGAGGGGATGCAATTTCAGGAAAGGTCATCAGTGAAAGCCTCAAAAAGGAGGTACCCCTTGAGTAAAGACTGACCTGTATGAGAGAGCATAAAAGATGGAAGAAGGAGCAAGTGTAAAGGCCCTGAGGCAGGAGTGCAGGTGCATCCCAAACCTGTTCAGCGGACAGCGAGGAACAATATCAGGGGGCAGGGGCAGATCATGGAGGGCTCTGTGGGCCTCTGAAAGGAAATGGATCTGACCCATCGGAAGGCTTTGCACAGAGGAGCAGCTTGAATTGACTTAGATTTTAATTGTCACTCTGGCTTCAGTGTTCATAGCAAACTGAAAGCAGCAAGGTGGAAGGAGGGAGCCCAGTTAGGAGGCTGTTAAGAGTCACCAGGCTGGGAGTGCACAGTGGTAGTGAAGGTACTTGTCCTAAATCCTAGTGAAGCCAGATTTGTTTGGGAATTCTGAATTTTTCAAGTTTTAGAAAAGTGATATTGAGTATAGTGTAGTGAGAAGAGGATCCCACACTGTTTATGTGGCGTTGCCTCCATCTGGAAACAAGGAGGAGGGAGAACACAATAGAAGAGAACAATCCTCTGCAATTTTTACTTTTCTAAAGTGAAACATGTGTTCCCACTTTAAAGCATCATTTTCCATTTCTATCTGGCACATTTTGATACTTTCATCTTTGACAAAAATCCTTGGGAAGTCATAACAGCCTGGGCTTTCTCCCTCACTTATACACCACCCTTTCTCTCTCTCTCTGTTTTTCCTACTAGGCAGGGAGGCACTGAGCAAAGGGGGAAAAGAAAGACCAAAGGGGAAGGTCTGGCAGCAGACAGAGGGAGTGAGACTGCCATGCAGACGGGGAGGGGGCGCACGTGGAGGGTGAGCGGGGCAAGAAGGGAGTGCTGTCTGGGATGAAGGGGACGGCCTGGGAAACGGCTCTCATGCTTTGAGGTCCCATGAATCCCAGACACTGGGGACTAAACAAGAATTGGGAAATACACCTTTTAAAATACTGTGGCTTTCCATCTAAGTTGACTAAAATGCCAGGGCCATGCCAGCTTTCCACTGGAGCAGGAGAAATGGGGGCCAGTTAAAACTGCGAGGAAATCCAAGGACGTCCCCACTAGCCTGTACGTGTCACATGAAGGCTGGTACTGTATCTTCAGCAAACCTAAATGACCTCTAGGTCCCCAAGTGGAGCAGAGTAAAACGGGTTATGATGCAGACTGGTTATAAACAGATGGAAAACACTGCATGCCGCCGGACAGAGGCCCCCCTGTTTCTCCAAACCGCCTTCCTTTTCACATGGTTTCCCTTTGACCTCTGCTCTCCCCTTCCTTTGACATTCCTCCTCAAGTTTAAGAAGTCACTTGAATTTGAGGAGGGGCTGAGAAAACAAAAGAAGTTATGAGAAAATGGACATGATGTGAAGAAATGAATATCACTTCACCTTAATATCATTAAACACAAAGATGTTGATTTCTAGGCTGAAGACCCTAAATCAGGCAGTGCTACTAAGCACAAGCAGAATGTGAGATGGACACAGTGAGAAAATCATCACAGAACAATGACTTTCTACATGGGAAGTATTATAGATCTCATCCTTCCCTTTTTATGAATTCAATTTTTAACTGCTGAATTTATCAAAAGGGGGCACTTTCCTCTTACAATAACCATTTGAGAATGCATAGTTAGTGTGCTTCATGTGGATTTTCTCCCTCAATTGTTATAATCTCCCCTTTTGGGATTTTTCCCTATTTTGATAGATAGGGAACCAAAGGATAAAGATGCTTAGTGACTCACCCAGGGTAAATGAGACTATAAATTGCAGATCTGAAACCGGAACAGAGATTCATCTGCCCCTAAAGTCCTTGGTGACTTCTTTCAAATTAGACTTTTTAAAGTATTTCTGTGGTATAAATTCTATCTTTCATGAAAGATTTGTTTAAAGACAATGCTTGAGGCAATGCTGACCAGAGATTCCATATCAGAGGGAAAAAGGAACAAGGGTCCTGGTTCACCTTGGGCTTACAGCCTATGAAACAGAATCTATACAACTGGGTTTGTGGCACCGTGGAGCAATCTGAAGCGAAAAGATCTGGGTCATCCATCTGGCCCTGCTCACATCTGGGACTGTAGCCTCAAGAAAGTCAGATAGGCCATTAGTTAGAACCACTTACTCCATAAAGTGGAGCTACCTGCTCACCGTGCAGGCCTGGTGTTGGGAGGAGTGATATAATACGTATGAAAGCATTTATGATGGTTAATCATCATCGATTACAAGATTTTTCAGGATCCATTTCCTAAGTACTTGGGGCCACATAGGTTTGTCTTGGAATTTTTCAAGTTTAAAAAAGCCATCATAGCATATATACCCCATCAGGTCTGGGGTGGCAATGAATAATTAAGCACTTGATATTCTGCAGCAAATGTATGAGTAGACACATTTAGAGGGATTAAAAATACATGCACAGTCTCGTCGGTTCAAGTCAGGTTTCTCACCAAATGAGATTTCAAAACTGTCTGTCTTGAGAAGCTCTGGGGTTTCAGAACTACAGACAAAGGAGGCAGAAGTGCAGTGTTCAGATGTCAACACGTGCTATGAGCACTGAATGGAGGGAAACCTCAATGCTCAAGGGGTCCTGGTGGTAGGTCCTCAAAATAAACATGGTTTTAGATCCATGGCTGGTGCGCAGTTTCAAGAATCTAGAGGAGCCATTTTTAACTGGGAGATACAGACCCAAGGGTCAAGGCACTGGAGTGAGACTGCCATCTGGTAGTGACTAAGGCTTGGTAAAGCCCCTTCTGATGAGGTTGCAAGGGCAGTCTTTGTTCTTGGTGCTTCCAAATCAGAAGAGTGGCAGAAAATTGGAGAGTCACAGCTATTTGAGGTAATTAGAAGAATTCAGGATCCAGTACAATTTTCAGGTAGATAAAACCTCAAAGACAATGAACAGGACTAGAATCTGAGTGCTGAAGTGATAGCCAATCAAAAATTCCCTTGCTTTGCTTTCACATTTTCAAAGTCTTTCCCCTAGCTCCTGTTGGTGGAGCCCAGTTTAACATTTCCAGATTCAAATTTATTTTTGCTCAGATGACTCTCAAATTAAAAAAAGATAATTTGACAAACAGATGCTTTAGGTGAAAATAATATTCTAGAAAACGTAATGACATTTAAAAAAATTCTCTGCCATGGTGTAGAAAGTGTAAGCATATAAGTGTAGCTAGATGACGATGGGCATGTCAAGGGGAAGGTGGGTAGGATCTAGAGAAAAGCCCTGATAGTCAGAGTCGTGGAACTTGATTGACATTCTAAGGAGAATATTTCATTCTGTACTCCAGTGGGTTTCGTCAGTAAATTCAAAGTTCTGTGTTCTTCCTCAATCCCCACATGGGATACTCCTGCTGTCATTAATGAAGGGACATAATCATATTTAGGTATTGGAAAGAGATACCCGAGACAGCAGTTAAGAAGTATTTATTAATAATAAATAAAGAGGTTCCTTAGTCAAAAAGTTAGGGAAAGGTTGAATTGTCCAAGACAAATAGGTATTTTGTCTCAGGACTTCACTCAGAGCTTTCCTTATGCACATTTCTAAAAGGGGGGAGTTCGGAGGTGTTTCTCACTCTCATTTGACCACAGAACCCTTCTGGAAGGAGCCTCTCGGGAGACAAGCATCCCAGATAACACAGTGTGGAGAAAGCTAATGTGAACTCATTTTCTCCATTCCTCCGAGTGCCCACCTCCCAACCCTCTGTAACTAAACTTCTGTCCATCTTGTCAGGACTGCCTTGGTAATGCAACCTCCTGAGATACTCTGAGCCAGAACTGCCCACCTAAGCTGCTTCCAGATTCCCGGCCCTGAGATATTGTGTGAGATAATAAATATTTGCTACTTTAAAGCTGCTAAATGTCAGAATACTGCCTTGCACAAGAGGTAATTAGTACGCCACATAGATTCCATCCGTGAATATTTAACTTTGTCTTATCATTTCTCTTTCCACCAGCAAGTCATGGTTCATTTTTACATAAGTTTAATCATTTAACTTTTAAAATGATGGTTAGAGATTCTTAACCAACCTACCTAAATCCCAATCCTCTCAAGATATACTGTGAGAGTTGGAAGTAGTTTGGGAAAACACCAAGCTTGAAAGCTTGAGGGCTGTCTAGGGGAATCAGCAGATATGGAAACATTTCTGCTGTTATTTCTACTTCGGCCATTGTCTACTATCCATTCTCTCTGTTCTTGCCTTCTGGAGCTGAATAGCAGAATATTAATATTTATCCTTAGCCTCTGTTCGCTCTTGTGGACTATAATTTCCCTTGTCAATGCATTCTAGACTACAGTTCATGATTCAATGTGCAAAGGTGAAGGCACCTAAGGGTCTAGTTTACTAAGAAAACACAAAACAGTAAGTGGTGTCACCAAAGCCAAGGGAAGCTCCATTCAAAGAATAATTTTAAGTTCATTGAGGAGTTGAACAAAATTCAACTAATAAGTGCCAGGATGTAGTACAACAGAAATCAAGTTCACAGAAGCAGTTTTATTAGACAGGCAGAATGGGAAGAATGTATCAAAGAAAGATGGAAGAGTGCAGTAACAGAGAGAGCTATTTTAAGAAGACTTGCTGTGAAAGAAAAGGAATGAAATGGTTTTCTAAAAAGGTACATGAAGTAAAAAAGAGGTTTTGTTTTTTTAAGATAGAAATTACTAGTATGCTTATGGGAGACATTCAATAGAATTTGAGAAATCAGTGATACAGGAAGAATAGAAAATACTTATGGAAGTGCTATCCTTAAGAAGGCTGGAATGGATGGGGGACCCTGAACAGTTAGAGAGATTGGTTTTTGATGCGAGCATATTTCTAATATGATAACAGGAAAGAAGATGAAGTTAGTTAACAGAAGACAGGAAGTAAGGACTTTGATTTCAAGCAGGCATGTCGTTTTCCTCCAGGTACATTTGCTTAGGCAAGTGCAGACAAGGCACAGTGGGGTTCAGCTAGGGCTGGGGTTTTACCTGGAGAGTTCTATGAAGCGAGGGAACTAAAGGGAATTTGCAATTCAGTGACTTTAGTGATAGGTCAGTAAATTAGAGATGTTAACAGAGGGGAAGAATTATTAGTTGGGATAGAGGTACAACAGTGAGACAGAAAGATAAGGGTGCCTATACGGATACAATATGCTTGAAATCAAGATTTCAGAGGTTATGCAGGTAGTGGAGATGATCCTTGGAAATGAGAAAGTCAAGTTTCTGAGAGGCTCAGGGTGTTGGGTGGTTCAATAAATGGATATTGGCGTGTCCGAGAGGGAACTGTGGTAGAGAGGAAGGCTAAGTAAAATGTAAAGCTCCCCAGTGACAAGGAGGTTTAGAACACGACAGCAACAAGAACAAGTGTTCACAGTATAATAACATTTTGAACCCCAATAGCAAATTGGTTTTTGATGGAGAAAGGAGTAGAAATTATTTGGATGCTGCAATGAGCAACGGGGAGGCCACCCACCTCAACACATCCCTTCACTTTGTGATGAGCAGAACATGGCTGCCCTGGGAGCGGGCCAGAGAGGAGTTGGCATCCTCAGGGGTGGCCCATGTTAGTCAGGGTAAGAAGGTAAAGGAGAGGTCAGAGACCAGATTGAGTTATGAGGGAGTGGGCAGCATGAGTAAGAGATCTGTTGTACAGAATGGTGATTATAGTTAATATTGCTGTACTA
The DNA here is from genome assembly GCA_032199065.1 of Smutsia gigantea. Lineage (NCBI taxonomy): Eukaryota > Metazoa > Chordata > Mammalia > Pholidota > Manidae > Smutsia > Smutsia gigantea. The sequence goes on along the minus strand of JAVSCE010022772.1, from coordinate 137,703 downwards.
CATTCTTGAAATTTGCTGAGAGTAGATCTTAAGTGTTCTCACCACTCACAATATGGGTGGTGGATATATTCACTAGCTTGATTGTGGAATCATTTCATACTATATAAATTATGCATGATGCTAAATGACAGACCATTTGTTCCAGAGGGCACAGTAGAAAAGTCTGGGAGGACAAAGAGGAGGGGTGAGATTGATTCAAATTAAAGGATGAACATAACAGGATAGGGATGAGAATATGGGTAGTAGTGGATGGCTGGGGAGGCTTACATTTCTAGAGATAATAATGAGGTAAAGTGGTATTCAAGACATTCAGGGATTAATCCTGGTGATACATTAAAGAGTGGCAGGTAATCAGTGTGAAATATGGTTCAGACAATTTAGCTAGAAAACCTGGGCAACTGGGCAATGGCTCATTCCTGGAACTGGGGTATGGGGGTGGCGGTCAGTGAAATGAATGAAAGACAGGAAAAAGCACTTGGATACTGGAAAGTGAGATAACATCATCTATTGAAATTAAAATGAGTGTGCTCTAAATATCAGTTATGCTGATGAATACAGTCTGGAGACGTAATGTACAGCATGGTAATCATAGTTCATGTTACTATAATGTAGTCTTGAAATGTGCTGACTACATCTGGTGTTCTCCCACTTACAATGTGAGGTGATGGATACATTAACCAGCTTGATTGTGGTAATCATTTCATAATCACATTGTATGCCTTAGAAATATATGTTCTATTTATCAATCATATCTCAAAAAAGCTGGGGGAAAAGGGGAAAAAAATGAGTGTGCTTTTTTACTCAGCCAATTTGCTTTTAGAAATCTATAGGCATTACACCTAAACTATGTAGCAAAACTTCAATAGCCAACTTTCATCATGAATATATATATATATATGATGGTGACGGGCTAAGTCAATCTGCTTTCTATATTGCTATCTGACATAACCCTTCCCTAAGCCTTTAGGCATGAGACAGAGTTGAAATAGCTTTATCTCAGACAGATATTTCAGTTACAGACCTCAAGATGTCATGAAAAGAATAGAGATAGAATGTTAATAAACATATACTAAAAAGAGTTAAGTTGGTAAAAACAATTGGGAAAAGGAAACAGGAATTATGTCTAAGCATGGAATAATTAAACTGTAAAGCTTTATTGTGAAAAACCTCTTGCTTTCCAATTTAATCCAGTTATTTGTTTCCATTATGTAATTTTATAGCATCCTCATGACTGCTATGCATGAGATAAATAGAAGCAGTAGAAGCAAAAACAGATGATTTCAGAAGTACTGCCAGTAGAATAGGAGAAGCGATGAGTTTTTTAAATATTGACAGTCATCACAAGGATAAATAGAACAGCAGTAAATAAGCTAGAACATCTAAGTATGTTATAAGAAAAATTCTTCTACTCACAGATAAAAATCTCTTCCTGACCACAATCAAATGGGTTCTCAGCAATTTCTTCCAAAGAGCTTTCCGAACACATATTTAGAAAGAGAAAAGACTGAGAAAAACCATACACTGTCAAGGCAATTATGTAAAGTGAAAGGTCTCTATCAAGGTGGAGTTCATTGTTTTAAATATACTCACTATGGCCTGGAATCCTACATCTTGGACCTCAAATTTCTTGTCTGAGTTTACTTATTCTTCAGATCCAAGCGAGATTGTTTTTAGGAAACAACCTACAGAATCATTAGGAACACCGCTATCTTCATTTTTCCCAGCCTTTTTTATTAGGGATGTAGGCTGCAGTAGATATTGCACAGAATAATTAAGACAGATGCAGACTTCCCTCTGTACAATGCACACTTCATAACAGAAGAAAGTTATAAAGATTATGCAGGCAACAGAATAAACACTGTGCACTGGAGAACATACACACACACACACAGGTGCATGCATACACACACCTCACACAAACGTTTATGTTGCTTGCTGTCATGTGCTCTGAGGCAAACAAAGGGATGTTGGAGGCAATTTTAGGTCCAAATAAGGTTAGGAAGCTGTTGAAAGTCTTACAGCTTGCTTTTAAAAGTGCATCACTAGGACCACTCCTGAGAGGACCTCCTTCCAAGAGGACTGCACATACAGCTCCCTCCCTGGGTCTCCCTGGGCTCTCTGGGACCCATGTGATGGGCAAGAAGAAGATGGCTGCTGAGATGGAGAAGAAGGTTTCCAAGCACTGCAGAAGGAGGAGACCTTGAAGTTCTGATAGCTCATTTCCAGACTCAGATTGTAGAGACATAGGGTTCTTCATTTTCACCAACATTGAATGTGTCCTTCCCTGCTCTTCCTAAGAAAGGTGAGTTGATCCTATTCACTACACAGATCTCTAGTCTCGCATTTGGCAACTAAGACCTGAGAGAAGTCAAATCAACAGGGGTCCTTTGGTCAAAGTGGGTTATCAGATGGTAGCTTGGAAGACACAATTAATCCTTTTAAGTGGCTTCCAGAAGAGTGCAAGGAATTACATCTATTACAATAACATGCACGTCTTTAACCTGGACACATTCATATGGAGAAAGCTGCCCCCATGAGGGACTGGGCCCACACCCAGATTGGGCTCCCAAGTGTCCGTTACTTCCCAGGGAGCATAACCCTCTACAGGAAACAGTGAACAAAGGTGGACAAACACAACCTACATTTAGATATACTCCAATTAAAGTCTGGGGAGGAAAAACAGTCAAATGAGTGTGGACTCAGCTTAACCCTTGGGGAATAGAGCTCACCCCAAGATCTGGCATTTTGGTGGCTGCCGCCCTGAATCATTAGACGCTGCTCTTTGGGGTGAGTGAGGAAGAGAAAGAGAGTCTGGTGGGTGATTTCTTTAACAACCTGTTCTTCTGTAGTACTGCAAAGAACCACTGGTTTGTGGACAGCTGAAGGCACCTAGGTCGGAGAAGAGAAAATGTAGGTGAGGTAAAGAAAAGCAGGGCCTGAGCATGAAAACAAGCAGGAGTGTGGGGAAGCCAGCTCCCAGGAGCCCTGAAGGGGGCCCGTGGTGGTCTCAGAGGATGGGACCAGTGCTCTCTGCCCCAGACGTCAGGAAGGAGGAAGATGGTCTGACAAAGCCAGTGACACTCCAAGCGAATATGGTGTCGACTCCACTGCCGTGCTGGCCGTGAAGCTGCTCTACATGTACGGCGGCAGGTGAAGGCCAGTACACCCTCAGTGACTTGTACTGCCTCGATCCCCACAAGATGGAAGAATGGAAGACAATAGTGGAGACGGATGCAAACACCCAAGAGCATCTAGGGGCTATAAACTTGGAAGAGGATGGAGATAAAGTAGAGGATATGGAAGGCAGAGATGACAATCCCAGAGAAGAAAGCCGGGAGGAAGATGAAGAGACGAGCCCTACTAGGTGGCACGTGATAAAGAGCACGTGGGCTCTCTGCCTGGGAGCAAGCAGCCCTGTGAAGCTGGCACAGGAACACACGGGACCTGACACAGGGAAGAAAGTGCTGCCAGTAGCCCACGCCACGACTAAAACTTCCTTTGATGATTTAAGATGCTAGGCTGGGACTACGTTAAGTTGAGTAATGAATTCCCTCAGTGTCACTGGGTGGTATTTCCAATAAGCCAAAGTGAAATGAAGCAGCTGCAAAAGTTCTCTTAGTAAGGCCTTAAGCATACCAGGAGTTCCAGTGGGCCCTTTTGGGCCCTTTGACCCTCCTCCGCGAGGGCCCTTGACCCCAGGGCAGTGTATTCGTCATGTCTTCTATTTCCTGTATTCTGATGCTTCGACATCTGGGGCCTTGAGGATCCTGGAGGGATTTCCCAGGATCAGGTAAACAGGCTTTTCAAATGTACACCAACCAATCCAGAGAAGCTTATTACCCCAACCACCTCCTTTACTGGGTGTTCGCGACCTCCGCCACCACTCACCTGCACAAGTTACCTCAGGTGACAGATACCAGAGAGCAGGGAGCTCTATGCCCCCGAGCTTCCTGAAACCATTCCAACTTGGCGATCTTAAACCCACCTATCCTGCCCCTCCCACTCCTTCCCTTGGAATTGCCCACGGTTCTCTCTCCCTCTTTCTGCCTCCCTCTGCCCCCTGCGCCTCACGCCGCACACATGCCACCTCCCCACCTCCTGCCCTGGTGTGCTGTGCGCCTCCTTTTGGAATCAGGCAGCGTGACAAACTGTCTCTTCAGCAGCAATCGTCATATGGCCCATATTTAAATACTCACAGCACCTGTACTGAACCAGGCAGAGTGCAGAGCAGCCCCCGAGCATGCCAGGGCTGGGTTTGGGATGAGCTCATCAAAACTACTCAGAGCTCTGGTTCTAAATGCCAGTTAATAGGAAATATAATAAAAGAACACATTAAGTGAATCCCAAGGATGTAATCAGCCACATTCAGGATGTGTAAAATTACAAAGACCTGATTTCTTCCAAGAATAAATACCATAAGAGAAAATATATGTGAGGCAGTAGGGGGGAATCCGTTACAGATTGAAACTTAAGGGTTATAGCAATCAAATCAATTTTTGGACTTATTTAAATCTTGATTCAGACAAACCAACTATTAAAAGACATTTTTAGATAATCCAGAAATTTTTAAATGGAATGGGTATTAGACATTATTTAAAAATTATTAAGTTATTGTAGTCCTGTTTTTTAAAAGCCATTATCTGTTAGAGATATTGCCAAACTGATGGATGAAATGATATGTTTGGTATTTGCTTCAAAATGATCCAGCAAAGGAAAGAAGTAGTGATTTATGAGACAAGATCAGCCAATTGTTGGCGACCATTGGTACTTTCTGGTGTGTACATGGTGGTTCGCTTTGAGTATGTTTGATATTTTTCATATATAAAGACTTACCCCATCCTTAGCTTTCACCAAGAGATCATAGGTGGCTGGACCCCTCTCTCTGTCAATATCCTGAGACACACAGATTTGCCCATCATGTGGGTGGATCTGGAATGCTTGAGGTGCTTCATAGCTTTGGAATCCGTCGTAAAGAGAATATTCAATAAAACCATAGAGTCCTGAGTCTGCATCAGAGGCTCTTACCTATGAGACAAGAGGTTGATCCGTGAGGAAACAGAAATGCTAGCATTATTCCAGTTGGTCATGAATTGCTATCATGATTTGTACAACCAAGTAACCCCTAAGGCTATTCACAAAGTGTAGGCTTTGGTTTTATCTCTCTCTGCTCTTGACCTATGTGTCAGTTCACCCTCATTTTCCTCTTCCCTGGTGAACTCTCCTTTTCAGTCTCCTTTGCCCATTCTATACTTTTATATGACCTTTGAAAGTTTGAGTTCCTTGGGGCTGAGCCCTCAGTTCTCTGCCTCCTTATCTTCTCACTGTCCCTTCAAGGTCTCATCTAATCTCGAGGGTTTAAAAACACCCCTATGCTAACAACTTGGCAACATATATGTGGATCCCTTCTTATACTTAAGCCTTTCAATTGATGGGCTCAACACTTCACCCCCAGAATTTCAGAGCAGCAAATGAAGGGCTGAGAAATCAAGGCAGTAAGTGGCAATATTACCGGTAAACCAATCCAGCTGACAGAATTCACTCTGGAGTATGAGATTTGGGATTCCCAGGTCACGTTTCCCTCCAGGAATAATGCCTCATCAAAACCTTGTACAATCATGCCAACTGAATACCCCATGGAGGCACCTCGTCCAGTGGGTGCCTGGGGATGAAATCCAGCACGTGCTCTGCTTGCCAAAATAGGCACACTTAGCTGTAACCGCCCAGATGTAAAGACACGTTTCTCTTTGGCCACAAATACCATTTATGTTAGCAGCAGTCTTATGCCTGGTAGAAAATATGAAACAACTGGAATTATGAAAACACTGCACTTATTTATACTAACTGTAAGAATATATACTAAGAAATACAACAGGCTATATAGAACTCAAAAAAATTTTGTTAAAAATTTTGTTCTTCTGATTTGCAACTGAATTAACAGTAAGAGCAAACATCTACATAGCACTGATAATAAAAGAATCCCTTTAAAGGAAGATCAACCTAAAAAAAAGTGGGGGGTAGGGAAAATAAGAAAAAGAATTATGTCTAAGGAACAGGTACTATTTTAATTACTTATTATATATTGCATATTTATAACCTATAATGAACTCTATTTTAAAGATCAGGCTCAGATAGTTTAATTAACTTGCCAAAGCTAATAAACATCAAAACTGGAACTCAAACCCAGGCAGTTGGACAGCAGAGGACATGCTCTTAGTCATTATGCTATCCCACCTCCCAAGTCTTAGCCCATGCCATTTAATTTACTGGGAGGAAAAAAAAATCTCCTCACCTTCCTCCCGTGCAGAACCTGCTAGATCATGTGTAACACCATTCCAAGTATCTGCTTACTTCATTTGCATGTGACTTTCTCAACAGAATATCATTAACAGAAAGAAAGGTGACTGACAGTAATATCTGTGCACTTGAATCTTAGGTGAACCTTCTATTCCACCTGGGTTCCAGAAAGCAGAAAAATAGATCAAGGGCTGACCATGAAATAAAAGAGCATTAAGCAAATTAATTCAGAGAGTCCAACAGCCAACCAACAGATGTCCCAGAAAAAGAGAACGGAAAGAATGAAAGGAGCAGTAAGATCTCTGGCTCATAGGACACATACTGGTGAAGCCTATGATAGGGGAAGAAAGAGTGCAAGAAGCATTGGCTTTTAACTTCCTCAGCCCAGAAGTTAAGTTCAGCTCATATTTCACTGGGCAGAACTAGGTACATGGCCTCAGCCTATCTCAAAGGTAGACTGAGAAATGTAGAGGATCACAAAGGCGTCTGGTGAACACAAACAGCTTTTGCCACAAGTGCCACTTAGTTTTTATATGAAGACAAGCATATGAAATCATGTAGGTCTCCGAGTAGCCTCTACTATGTAGTGGAATTTAACAGTCATACCTAGAGAAGGCTTCCCATTTTGATTCTGCTACAGATTTAGTTTAGTCCTACATACTTCTACAAGGCTTTTGGGAAGAAGGAAAAATAGAAGACAATCAATCACCTATACTATTGTCATTCCTACTGTACTCAATTAACTCTAGATTGGAAAAAAATTTGGTCTACTTTTCATCAGTACAATATACATGCAGAAGCTATACCTTAATTATTATGGTTCCAAAGAAAATCCCATACTAATACCATGTTCAGCAATCAAAGTTCGCAATAAGTCTGCCCCTTCATCCCATTCTATTTTGAGCATATAACTGAAATGTGACTTTGGGAGCTACTTGTGTAGCCTAGCCCATGGTCCTCAATCGGGGCAAGTGTGCTCCCATGAGGGTATTTGGTGGTATCAGGAGACATTTTTGATTGTCATAACAGGGAAGAGGGTGCTACTAGCATGCAGGGGGTTGAAGCCACAGATGCTGCTAAACAGCCAACCATACACAGAGCAGACCCCACAACAAAGAATTCTCTGGCCCAAATGTCAACAGCACCTAGGTTGAGAACCATTGCATCTCATGAAACTCTTAACTATTGGCAGTATTATTTCACTTTTTAATTGCCTTCAATTTTTTTTCAACTGATGACACACAGTCTTTTAAATTTATTTTCATTTTCTCATCTATTTTATAGTCTCTGGAAAAATTATTCATCCTGTGCAACCAGCTAACATGTTTGTGATCATCAGATGGGCTGAACCAGGAAATCCACAAACTTCCCCACTACAAAGAACTAAATTCCAAGTACATTTGGTTTATTCCATTCTGGCAGCTGTTAATGATTTAGTAGCCTCAAGTTCCTAAAGACACCAAATACATCTTCTAAAACCATATGTTATTCACAATAACCTTGGTTTGATTGGAAGATAAATATGAACTTTAAATTCTAAAACTCATTCTCAGCCTTTAATAGCACATATTAACAAGTGATTTGGCTTATATAAAACAAGTTCCCTTATTTCCACTTTCAGGATCTTTTTCTCATCTGGACTTTTGGCAAAGAAAAATATTCAAAGTGTGATAAGAGTACTGATCTCAGTTTATGTTAGTAGTTCGGATTTTGAGTTTCAGAATCATAAGATAAGAATGTCTGCTTTCACTCAACTCCCTAAAAATATTCTAGAACAACATAATCTCCCTATTAATACTTGGTCTTAAATGCCTATAATTAATTTGGCCTCTTTATGAGATCTATATTTTCTAATATCTATTGACTTGCACGTAATATTTAAGCAATTTAAATGCTAAGAAATAGAAATAGCTTTGCCAAAATCTTCAAGAGGAAATACTGGTAGTAAATAAGTTCAGCAGGCCTTTTCTTCAGAGATAGCTGCTTAAAATCAAAGAGAGAAACATCTGGTCAGTCTATTATCACAATCATATGGTGCTAATTTAGGGATCTAGAGAAGATCTTGGGAGGATTTATCCCTGAATCTACTCAGAGTCAGTCACATGAGATGGCACGCTCAATGCTATCCCCATGTTCCTCATCTTGATCTCAACTTATCTGCTTTAGACTGAAGTGCATCTGATGATTTTCCCTCCAAAGTTGTTCCAATTTAGAATTGTACTCTCTTAGTCTGATCTCTCATAAAGTTAAGACAGACATATAAAAATGCAAAATACTAATACAATATTAAGATTTCCCTAATTCCATTATTGGTTTTCTAAAATTTAAAGAATTTTTACTACTTCCCTCATATCTTCCCTTGTCGGAGTAAGGATTCTTCCAGAACGTGTCATGGAAACAGGAGACAAGTTGAGAGCACTGGTTTTTGAAGGCATGTTTTTTGGGTCTTCTACAAGGGGAATGGATCTAACTGTATTCCAATCACCAGCACAGCCCTCCTCTGTTTGGGGAGGTCTCCTTCTCAACAACTGGGCAGCTTTGGTGGAGGTCACCTGCCCTGACACTTACATAAGCACAAAAACCCAACAGTCAACCTGAAGTCATAGGTGACATTGTTGGCAACATTGTCCTTTACCTACGCCTGGGAGATCATATTTAATTCAGTGAGGGACATTTACAGAACCTCAGAGCCAACCAAAAAAGTGAGCAACGTAACAAAAAAGTCCTAAAGAAAATGGCTACACTTCAGAAGAAATTTAAAATTAAATAACCCACTTTAATTTTTTTATTATAATTTGAAAAATTTCTACCATGAGCATATAACAGTTTGTTTGAAGAAGCAATGTTGTTTACACCACATATTCCCACATAGAACTTCCAACAGGAGAAAAAAAGAAAAGAAATTACAAAATAACTTTTTACATTTGATGTACTTGGCCAACCACTGATCCTGCAGTTAAAACAGGATTATAATATTCTGATGGAAGTTGGATTCATCATTGAGAACAATGAATGCAATTATGCCACTCTCTGATCAGAATTTTGGCAAGTTCACCAAACTTGTGTCCTACAAAGTTTAATAATCAAGGCTTGGTCCTTATTTTCTGCACCACTCAGCAGCTTTCCACACAGCTAATCATCTCCTCCTTATTGAAACAGTTCCTCACCAGACACCACACTCTGCCTGTCCTCCTCCTCTTACACCTCACTGCCTTCTTTCAGTATCCTTCACTAGCTCTGAGTTTTCTTCCTGGCCTCTGAACACTGTAGAGTCCTACGGCTCTATCTTGGGACTGCTTCTCTTCTCAGTCCACACTCCTTGCCTGTAATGGGTGAATGGTGGTGTCCACATCCACATGTCCACGTCCAAAACCCCAGAACCTGTGAATATTGCCTTACATGATAAAAAAAATGGATATTATTTATGTTTTATTGCAAAAGATGTGATTAACCTAAGTACTTTGAGAGGAGTTTGTCCTGAATTATCCATATGAGCCCTTAATCCCATAAAAAATGTCCTTGTAAGACAGAGGCAGAGAGACCTGGCAGCAGAAGAGGAGTGAATGATGTGACTATGCGAGCAGAGATTAGAGTGATGGGCCACGAATCAAGGAACACCAAAGAGCATTAGGAGCTGGAAGAGATAAGGAAAGATTCTCCCTTAGAACACCCTCAAGGCCCTGTAGGATTTTGGATTTCTAGCCTCTAAAATTATAAGAAACAACAATTTCTGTTGTAAGCCACCAAAGTCATGGTTATCTGTTACAGAAGTCCTAAGAAGTGAATACACTCCATGAGTGAGTTGACCCAGGCCCTGCTAAACCAACATACATTCTCTCAATATTGTATCTTAGTCTTCTCATCCTACTACCCATTAGACATCTCCTCGCAAGTTGGCTAATAGGCATTTCAATGTAACAGTATGTCCAAACAGAATTCTTGATATCTACCACTCCCAAATCTGATATTTTCCTAGTGTTTTTAGTGAATGGTACCTCCATTCATGTTTTTGTACTAGCAGCCAGAGAGATACTACCAAAATTACATCAAATCTTATCCGCCTCCTGCTCAGAATCTTCCAGTGGCTTCTCATTATGCTCCATAAATCTACTCTAATTTCACCTGGTTATTTCTCTGACCTTATCTCCCACTACTCTCTGACCTACTCACTCATTCCCCTCTGGATATGTTGGTTTTCTTGACAGTCCCAGAATCCGTAAGCTTGTGTAACTTGCTCCCTCATTTCTTTCATGTCTCTGAAAGTATCACCTAATCACAGAGGCCTTTCCTGATCACTCTACCCAAGAGTTTGTTCTCATCTCTGTCATACTCTCCTTTTACCCTGTTCACCTTTTATGTTCAGAGAACGTATCTCTATTTTATGTAGCATTATATATTTTATGCAGCTTTTATATCTGTCTTCACCACTGGAATTTAATCTCCAGATGAAGTATAACACTCATCTTGTTTCCTGCTGTATCTCCAGCACCCACAACACTAGTGCCTGGCTCATAGTGAGGACACTATAAATATTTGTTGCAGGCATGAATGAATCAAATCTATGCATAAAATGCAAGCATGTTTTAGAAATAGGTTCCATGTTTATTCTCCCTATTTTGGCCTTTAGAAAAATTATTTAAGAACCAGATAGCTTTGCTGAGACCACCATCACCCCCGTGGAGCTACACCATGCCACCCAGTTATGGTCAACCCCACCATGTTTTTTGATATTGCCATCACCAGACATATTTCTGGAAATGTTTTCAGACAAATTCAGACTATTTCCAAACCAATGTCTCCGTCAAAATGTTTCCAGAAAACTTTGGAGATGACGTAAAACTTTCATGCTCTGAGCGCTGAAGAGAAGAATATGGTAATAAGGGTTCCTGCTTTCAAAGAATTATTCTAGAGTTTATGAGTCAGGGTCATGACTCACATGCCGTAATGGCTCTGACAGGAAGTCCATCTAAGGGAAAAATTTGATGATGAGAATTTTATCCTGAAACATATGGGTCCTGGCATCCAGTCCATGGCAAATGCTGGGCCCAACACAAATGATTCCCTGTTTTCTATCTGTCTTGCCAAGACTGTGTGGTTGCATGGCAAGCCTGTGATCTTTGGCAAGGTGAAAGGGGGCATAAATATTGTGGAAGCCATAGAACACTTAGGTTCTGGGAATGGCAAGACCAGATCACTATGGGCAACTCTAATAAACTTGACTTGCATTTTATCTTAACCACCAGACCATTCCTTCTGCTGCTCAGGAGAGCATAACCTGTCTTCATCTGCTTGTAATCTCCCATAATCTTTGTATTTTTGCTTAAGTTCTTCAGGTCCCATATTTTCCTTATCCCTCTCCAACTCTTAATGGATCACAGAGGTAAGTTCATGATCATGAAATAAAAACTAAGCAACAAACAAAAGAATAAGACATTTCCTAACACCCATCCACCACTCACTGAAAAATAATTTAAATGTCTAAAACACAATCTATTAACCAAGTTATGTCATCATGGAAAAAAATCCAAAATGTTAAAACTGGAAAAAGGAAAAGAAAAAGAAAAGGAAAATTATCCTAAGGTATGTGGAACTGTTCAGAGCTTGGAAACTGAACTGTGTTTTATTTTCACCTTTTGAAAAAAAGTATTTTCAGAGAAGTTGACAGGGCTGTTAGATGAATAAATTGAATATATATTTTCAAGTTACAGTAAAAAATAAAGTTACTGTATTCTCATATCATGTTTTTCTTGTCTTAATTGAAGAATGGGTTTAAGAAACCATTAATCCTACTACTTGATTCCCATTTCACCAAAAAGCATGATAAAGAAAATGTTGTGAAAGGAGAACATGGGTTTGAGTGAGGGGTAGCTGGTCCTGTGAGGTGTTATAAAGTAAACAATTCAAACAACTGATCTAAAAAGGAAATTGGTGGTCAGATCAGTAGAATACAAAAGCAAGACCTACAACAGATCTTAGTAAACTTAAATATTTTGTATATTAACAACAAAAAAATCATAAACCACTGAGAAATGCTAAAAAAATTGGCATAGAACATGGGAAAAAAATCAAGTTTGATATTAACTTCACACCAAACTAAATTCTGCACAGACATGTTAAATGTAAATAATTGAATCACTTAAAGCACAAAGAATAAGTAGGGGAGTATTTGGCTGATTCTTATATTGGAAAGAAATTTCAAAGCAAAAAGAAATTATAAAACTAAAACAGATGGAGAAAAATAACAAAGGAAAAAGTCAAAGAATTGACTACATGACCATTTAAAACTCCATTATGTCAAAATACCATACAAAAGAACCTTAAAGACAAATTAGGAATGATATCTGCAACAAATATATATATGCTTAATATGGAAATAGCACTTTAAAAATAAAAATAATACTCATTTCCCATTACAAAAAAAAATAGGCAAAGGACATGAACAACAATTCACAGAAGAATAAATATATTTAAGGCATTCAAGTTTACCAGTCATACAATAAAAGAAAAATAAAATAATAATTCTGGTATCAGCAACTATTAAAATTAGCAACCATTAAAATAATTGACAATCACTAAATTAATAGCAAATTGTCAACCAACAAAAATATGTTAAGTGGTGGCAAGGATGAAATAAACATGCTTTTATATTTAAAACCTATCTGAAAAGTAACTTTGTTCTTAACATATGCATATGGTAAATATTCTCCAATACCTAAAAAAATTCATCTCTTTGACCCAGTTAGTATTTTTTAGGAATATATGTGGACAGATACTTACATGTATTATACATTATTTGTATGAAAGACATATAAGTAATATTATTTATTCTTGAACCCAAATGTCCAAAAGTAAAAGAGTTGTTAAATTTATAATTCATCCACAAGACAAAATTCAGTGTAGCCATGAAAAATGTGTAAAAACATGTTCAGTAAAAAAGAAAAAAAGGCAACTGAAAATTACATAGAAAATATCCTATTTATATAAAAGCTATCCAAGATGTAGAAAAACTAAGGAAATAAATCAGAGGAAGGAAATATTCCAAATTCATTTTATGAGTCCAGCATTACCCTGATACCAAAATCAGACAAATACATTTAAAAAAAGAAAATTATAGGCCAGTATCACTGGATGAACATAAGTGCAGAAATCTACAACAAAATATTAGTAAACAGGATTCAATAATACAATAAAAGGATCATACATCATGAATCAAGTGGGATTTGTTTCAGGGATCCAAGGATGGTTCAACATCTGCAAATGAATCAGTGTGATATAAAAATGAAGTATAGAAGTCATGTGATCATCTCAATAGATGCACAAAAATCATTTGACAAAATTCAACATTCATTCATGATAAAAATTCTCAAACAAAGTGGGTGTAAAGGGAATTTACTTTAATATAATACAGCCATATATGTGACAAGCCCACAGCTAACATCATACTCAATGGTGAAAAACTGAAAGCTTTTCTTCTAAGATCAGAAGCAAGATAAGTGTGCCCACTCTCATCTCTTTTATTCAAGATAGCACTGGAAGTCCTGGTCAGAGCAGGTAGGCAAGAAAAAGAAATAAAAGGTATACAAAACAGAAAGAAAGAAATAAAACTGTCTCTGTTTGCAGATAACATGATTTATATAGAAATCCCAAGGACTCCACCAAAAACTGTTAGAACTAATAGACAAATTCAGTAAAGTTCCAGGATACAAAATCAACATACAAAATGTTTTGCATTTCTATATATGAATGTTGAACTACCAGAAAGAGAAATTAAGAAAACAATCCCATTTACAACTGCAACAAAAAGAATAAAATACCTAGGGATATATTTAACCAAGGATATAAAAGACCTATATATTGAAAACTATATGATATTGGTGAAAGAAACTAAGGAGACAAAAATAAATGAAAAGATATTCCATTTTCATGGTTTGGAAGAATTATTGTTAAAACATTCATACTACTCAAAGCCATCTATAGATTCAATCCAAACCACATTAAACTTCCAAATACATTTTTCACGAAAATAGAATAAACAATCCTAAAATTTGCATGGAATCACAAAAAAACATGAATAGCCAAAGCAATCTTAAGAAAGAACAAACCTGGAGGCACCACAGTCCCTGATTTCAAACAATATTACAAAGCTATAGTAAAAACTGTATGGTATTGTACAAAAACATAGATCTATGAAGCAGAATAGTGAGCCCACAAATAAACCCACACATATAGCCAATTAATTTACAACAAAGGATCCAAAAATATGCAGTGGAGGAAAGCATAGTCTGTGACTTCAATAAATGGCACTGAGAAAACTGAACAGCTATGTGCAAAGAATGAAACTGGACCACTATTTAACACCATACCTAAAAATCAACTCAAAATGGACTAAATATTGAATGTAAGACCTGAAACCATAAAAGCACTGGAAAAAACATAGTGGGTAAGCTCCTTTATATCAGTTTTACAATGCTTTTTCAGATTTGACACCAAAAGCAGAAATAAAGAGGGGTGCATCAAACTAAAGAGCCTCTGCACCGTAAGGAAACAATCAACACAGTGAAAAGGCAACCAACAGAATGGGAGAAAATATTTGCAAATTATATATTTGATAAGGAGTTAACATCCAAAATACATAAAGAACTCATATAATTCAATAGAAAAAAAATCCAGTAAATGATAGGCAGAGGATCTGAATAGATCTATTTCCAAAGAAGACATTGCAGATGGCCAACAAGTATGTGTGAAAGTGCTCGACATCACTGATCATTAGGGAAATGCATCTCAAAGCCCCAATTAGACAATACCTCACACCTGTTAGAATAACTCTCCTGGAAAAGACAGGAAATAACAAGTGGTGGTGTTTCCAGCTGAGATGCGGTTTTTCTCAGTATCATGTCTCAGAGGCAAGAGTATGGAGCAACCAGAAAGGTTTCAATGAGTGAAAAGAAAAAGACTTGTGCTAATCAGGAGGGGCTCCAAGGGAGGATGACAGTCAGGGGTTCAGGGTCTAGGATGGTTGTAAGCATATTTACATGACTGGGGGCTTGCTGCTAGTGTTGAGTTGGGTTCAAAAGAAAAAAGGCCCTTGTTTTTCAGGCTGAATTTTCCAGATGTCCAGGTTGTGGCTTCTTGTTTATTGCAAAGCCTTGACCCTAGGTCCCTCCTCACTGCAACTTACCCAGGGGCCTTGAACTCTCTCTGCCTGTGTCTCACTAACACCTGCCTCAGTGGTTAGGATGTGAAAAAAAGAGAATCCTTGAATACTGTTGGGAATGTAAATCAATGTAGCCAATATGGAAAACAGTATGGAAATTCCTCAGAAAAGTAAAAACAGAACTACAATATGATTCAGAAATCCCACTTTGAGTATTTAGCCAAAGGACGTGTAATTAGTATGTTGAAGAGATATCTATGTTCCCATGTTTGCAATAGCAAAAATATGGAAACAACTTAAGTGTCCATCAGTAGATGCATTGATAAAGATGTGGTATATATATGTATATATACAATAGAATATTGTTCAGTAATGAGAAAGAAGGAAATCCTGCCATATCCTACCACATGGATGGACATTGAGGGCATTATGTGAGATAGGTCAGACAAAGAGAAATACTGCATGGCATCACTTATATGTTGAATCTTAAAAGAAAGAGTCAAATTCATAGAAACAGAGTGAAGTATTTCCAGGAGCACGGGTGTGGGAGAAGCAGGGAGAGGTTGGTGAAAGGATACAAACTTTAAGCTACGAGATGAATAAGCGCTGAGGATCTAATGTAAAACATAGGACTGTAGTTCATAACACTGTAGTGTATAATTGAAATTTGCTGAGAGACTAGAACTGAATGTTCTCACCAAAAAAAAAAAAACTTACTATATGAGATGATGGGTGTGTTAACTAGATGGGGGAATCCTTTCACAATGTCTTATGTATATCAAACCACCCCAATGTACACTTTAAATACCTTACAATTTTATATGTCAGCTGTGCCTCGACACAACTCAAATCAAATAGTAAATAAATAAATAAATGGAAATAAGCCAAATTAAGTAATGTAACATAAGGAATAAATGATTTTTATTTCTCTTCCATTCAATTTTTTTGGCCCAAATTTTCAGAACAGTAGTTTCATGGAAACAATACTGTGGAAAGGAAGCTGAATATCAAAAATACAAACTAAAAGGAATTGTACTTCATAGCCAATTGCCATCCATTTATTCATCTATTTGTGAGAACCTACTCTGGTACCTCGTTCCTGAAGACCCACTAATCACAGATGTATAGGAGTCACAAAGCCGAAGGCATTATTGATTCCTGAAGAAGGTGTCTGAAAACGTTTTCTGTAAAAGGCCAGATAATAAATATTTTAGGCTTTGCAGGCCATAAGGGCCCTGTTACAACTACTGAACTCTACCACTTTCGCACAAAAAAGCCATACACAATATGCAAATAAAAGGCTTTGTTCTAATACACATTTATATACAGAAATTTGAATTGCACAGAATTTTCATTTGTCATGAAATATTAATTCTCCCTCTTTCCCACCAGCCAGTCTTTTAAAAATAGTCTCACTCAGCCCACAGATACTATAAAAACAGGCAAAAGGCTCAATCTAGCCCACGTGCTATAGTTATCAACCTCTAGTCTAAAGCATAGGGACGAACTGTTAGTTAGAAAAAAAGAATGAGCACTTTGAGCCCGAGCATATAACTCTGAAGTAACCTTACCCCTGTGCGTAACACAGGTTCATTTGAGATCCTGTATTTTAGCTGGTTTTCTAGGCAAGTTTACTCTCTAGTCATTGTTGCCTCTACATTCTATTCTTATACAATAAAGCTAAACTATTATTTTTTTAAAAAACGAAGAAGTATCTAAACCATTTTATTTCAGGATCCAGCCAAAATGGCTCCATTAAATTAAATTTTTATATCATACCTCCATATTTTACAAAAGTTTATTTTCATTACTTTTGCATTGGAAAAACTAAAACTAAAAACAGAATCTACTGCATGATCCAAATAACTCTTTTGCAAAGATCCTTTTAACCTTAAACACACATAAACTCACGCACACTCAAATCAAAACTAAAAGCCAAAGCTGTCCACTGTACCTATGTTAAAAGGACTCAACGTAAATTGCAGTCAGAGGAACAGGGTTACCCACTCTCACAGTCCAGAGCTCTTCTCCACCAATGACTCTGTTTTAATGTTTTTCATTAAAGAAGAACCAAAATGGAGTTCATTAATTTTAGAGCTGTACAGTGGAATAGTATGCATTTGTTAAAAAGCATACAGCAGATCCATGTGCTCACGCATAGAAAAATAACCACAATATATTGTTAAGGATAATAGTTGTAAAAATTTGGAGGTAGAGTAAGATCCCACTTGTCAATTTTGAAAAATAGTATATGTGATACAATGGTCCTACTGCTTCTAAGTCTAGGGCCTCCGAGGCTAAGGGAAGAGAAGGACTCTTACAATGACCCTGGAGAGACACGGCCTCTTTTAGCATACTGTGGTGGTCAGGTTCGGAAGGGACTATACCCCCTGCGATGAGAGAGGTCTGATCATTCCATGGATATTCCACAGTTTTCCAGGTCAAATGAAGACTTTCTTTCTCACCTCCAGCTCAGGACTTGAATCATCCCTCCTCCACTCTAGAAGCAAACAGCAACAGATCAGAGACTAGAGAATGACTGGCACTGGGCTTGCAAGAGGAGTGAGGTACTGAAAGGAAAGAATAAGACTTAAAAAGACTGACAGACTGAGACAGAACAATGCTTCTCTAGCTGAGTTCCCACATGCACATGGGAACGAAAGCCCAGGCCAGAGGACAGGACAAACGGGCAGCTAGTCTCAGAGCACCATGCGTGACCGCTGAGTACCCTCTTGACACCATATGAGTTGGACTGATTTGCAAGAATTGAAAGTACAAAGAGGACCTTGCATGTTTTGGGGTTCCGTCTATGTTCCCCAGCAGAGGAAGAAGATCAAATGTGATATTCCCTGCTATCACCTATATTACTTCAACGCTGAACAAAAGATGAAAGCAGTGGCCACCTAGTACCATCTGATCTGCTACAAAACTTCCTTTTGACCCGTTTCCTAACTCAAGATAGAATACCATTATGCAGAGGTACCTAAATGTTATTATTTCCACAGAAAATGAAAACCTAAAGAACATACCTCAAACTCCTAACAGGTGTTCTCTCTTGGGACACAGCTGTGGCAAGCATTCACTTTTTAAATGGTAACGTTTTTGTAAACGACGTTTTCTATTGACCCTGCTTTGCTTTATATATATATATATAAAGCTTCTATGTTGTATGATTTTTAAGGGCCATCCACTCTCCACTCCACCCACAAAGGATACTCTGAAAGGCCTGAAAAGTCTAGAAAGGGGAGCTAGGACTCTAATTTACAATATTCATTCCCAAAAGAGAATGAAATGCTTAAACATGAATACTAAAAAAAAATTCGAATCCTATGACTTTTATCTTGGAGATGCACCTCTCCTGTGTATGTTTTGTAAAAGAAAGAGGCACCCTAATTTATGCACAGAGGTCTTCCCAGTGGAAGGATGCACTGTCAGATATAAACACAAACAGATACACTCTGAACTCAAGGAGGACCCGTGGGTTTGAGAAATTCTAATGAAAAGATAAATAGTGGGAAGGCAGAGTGAGGAAGTCCACAATATAAACTTAGGCTGTGGGTTCCAGTATGGACTCTGACTTACTGAAACGTAGTTAATTGTTTTCATACCCACAAAAGCATCGTAGTCACAGTGGGCAAATGTTAAGGTCTGGAAACCTAGATTCCATTTGGCAGCTTTGATCTCCTGGAGGAGAAGAAAAGGCAGGACATGGAGAGCTAAGGGAAGCATGGCCTGCACTGCCTTGCCTCCCTGCCCCCAGTACAGCCACTTTCACAGAGCTGTGTATGATCATAAGCGTTCTGTTAGGGGGTCTCCTATTGCATTTCAGTGTTCCCTTTACAAAGACTTCCAGGAAAAAAAAAATTCACCCTGATTTTAGTTCCAGGAAAGTCAGTGCTTCCTCTCCTGAACAGCAGGAATGTTCCTAACTCAGGGACTACATGCATCTTGTCACTATAGGGAATCATACCAGCTGTAATGTCTGTGCATGATCTCAAGGCCTCTGCTTCCCTGTACTAAATTCTTCCTGGCTTCGTCTTACTATGCCACCTCACTTTCCTTTTGCCCTGATTTCTTTAATTTTATTTTCATCTTTCTGAGTTTTGTGTAGTTTTGTTGGCAGCTTCATGTTATTTTTTTAAGTAGGCGGAGTATAAAATACGTTAACTAAATAAATCCTGTTCTACAGAAATGGATGTTATAAGCATAATAGCTATATTATTAATAACTGACTAAGGGATGACAACTTAAGTAATACTTTTAGGCCAGAAGAGGTCGAAAAGATCACTCGATATGTGCAGTTAAAATGAATTAAATCCAAAGCTTATTCCTTGTGTGTTAGAATCTCTTCCAGTTAACTAAAGTCCCCCTCACATGGCTGTTTGACTCATCCCACTATGTTCCAAGTCAACATTTGGGCTTGAAACCTTTTGGTTGTGGGAAAAAACTGAACTCATATTTTAATACATGTGCAATGAGACAAAGACTATAAGGATAATAAACAATTCCTTAAAAAACAGTGTCTCTTCATATAATGGTTTAATCAGCTCTTTTATCTCATGTTGGCTTCTCATGAGGTTTTCCACATCCCAGTGCCAGGAGTGCTGTCTAAATGCTATGTATATAAAAAAAAAATACTTTCAAGCAAAAAAAGCCCAGGTACACTGCAGAATTTTTCATCATGACATACACCACTCCCAGAATTAATTACATAATAGTTTGATGGTGTTTCCACAAGGAAAAGCAGGGACTTTTGCCAGCCATGTTTGTATTCCCAGGCTGGTACAACTCATTGAACACATACATAAATAGTTGTGATGTACACAGGGAACAATTCCCTGGTCTCAGATACATCCATGCCCAAGTGTTTAAGAATCAATCTAGTAAGATTAATGTAGTTAAAATCTAGTTTTTATATCCACGATATATCCACCCATTAATTCTCTCTCCAATCTGTAGTCACAGATAAAGAACTGGTGAAGAATAGAAAGGATCCACTCATATTTCTCTCCTGCTGCTCTACAACTTACAACTGTTATTCATGGAGGGACCCGCATCCAGCTAGGCCTCAGGGCCACCAATATCTTACTCCAGTATGACAAGTTTCATTCCTGAAACAGAACGTACTAGGTGGGCACTATTCCACTTAGGTAGAAACGAATGTCCCAAGTTGCTGCAGCAGTATTACAGCTGGTGGGTTAAGTGCAAGGCTCCACGCAGGAGCCAGACTGGCTCTGAAACCTTTCTTCCCTCTTAGCACCTAAATGATCTTAGCATTGACTTAAATTCTCTGTGCCTTAATTTTGTAAAAAGGGAATAACCCATCTATCTCTAGGCAACTCAAACATCTTAAACAACAAGGGCATTTATTATTCCCCTTGCCAAGAGGTCTGAGGGTGAGCAGATCCCAGGACTGGTAATTCAATAACTCCACAATCCCGTCAAGGCCCTGTGTCCCTCCCCTGTCCCCTCCTCTCCCTGCCACCATGCTTGGGGCATCTGCCAGTTTACTTGGGCGTGGTCCTCACTTTGGGCCCTGTTTGCTGCCTGATGCCATGCATCACTTGCCAGTGATAATATCCAGAGTAGGAAGGAGAACATATTTGTCTTGCATCCATATGTTAGAGTAAGAAACCTCCTCTCAGAAGTTCCCACCAGCTTTTCCCTCAAGTCTCAGAAGTGCATAGCCAGCACAAACCAAACCAGTTATTTGGTAAGCCAGCCATCACTGTTTGCTTAAACCAGTTATGATTCACTTCCAGAGGAAGGGCTGGGGCAGGATCAACAAGGGTAAGCCCATTTGGAGAAGGCGAGGAGAACGGAAGTACCTTCCAAGAGGGTAATAAGACTGTTGGACAGCTGCACCTGGACTTTGCCTTCTACTTCTTGGGGCTATTAAGAGTTTTAAATGAGATAATGTGTAGAAAGCTCCTAGCACAATGTTTAGCCACTAGAATAGTCAGCAGTACACAAATGTTAGCTGTTGTATCACTAAGAGCATTATTAATGACATCACTAAGTGCTACATGCTCTTTCCACATTGTGTTCATAATCAATTCATTTAAGCACAAAGGTACTAACACTTCTTTGTCACAGCCCACTTAAGAGAATCTGATGATTTCTGGCTACAAAGCATGTACACGCAGCTGTGTGCATTTGTGCTGTATATGCCAACATACTTTTTTATAGTATTTCAACTGAAGGTTATTGGCCCTCTGAATGCCATCTAAGGGACCCAGGTTGAAATCCTTAAACATCACCTTCTCAAATAGATCTTCCTGTCTATCCTCATAGCCCATCATGTTCCACCATCACAACTGTGGCTGTATTTTCCCAAAGATCAAATCTCTGCAAGAAGAGAGACCATTTCTATGTTGTTCACTGTTATTTCCCACTGCCCACCATGGCATCTGGTCCAGCACGGGCACTCAATAAAGAACACGCTCTAAGAAAAACAGGTTCTTCTCATTCACCAGGTTCTATTTGTATACTCAGAAGTTTATCCAATTTACTGATGAGTTAAAGCATTCCCAAAGCACAAGCAATTTTTTTTTTGCAATGCAGAGTAGCCACAGGATTATTAGAGAATGCAAGTCAGGGGTGGGTTTTCTTGGAAAGCACTCAAATATCCTTGGTGGAGAAAAGCAGGCAAGTTAAGAAAGAAAGTGGAGAAACAATGAATTATAAGACAAAGGGGAATTAAGATAGTAAGAGTTTCTAAGGAAGGAGAGGAAAGAGCTCATAACCAGAAACACTAAGGGTTATTAAGTGAACGTTTCTTTATGTGTGAACAGTATGCTAACATTTTTAATGTGTTTTCATTTGACTTAAAGAATTGAGGAGTTACTCAAGGGGAGAATTATTATTATTATTTAGTAGTTTAGACAGTTGGGTGAGGTAAACACTTACCATTTTTGTGGTTATACAGCACCCTGAGCTTGGGGGAAGAAATTAAGCATAATCATCTGAGGCCTTTCTGGGAATTTCTCTTCAGATTTGGTCTACCTGAAGAATAGTTGAATTCTTTCTCAAATATAAGTTCTATCTATCTTGTTCAATACTTTATCCTCAGCAAGTAGAACAGTACCTGGCATGTAATAGACAGTAATTCTGAATGAAAGGAAGGGAGGGAGAGTGAGAGAAGGAAGGAAGGGAGGAAGGAAGGGAGGGAGGGAGGAGAAATTGAATAATCCCTGCTGTGTGCCCCATGGTAAGGGACCTGTCCATGCTAGAGAGGCCATTGGTTGCCCAGTGTTTCCCATGACTGATAATTCTAAGTGAAGAGTGAGTTCTTACAAGCCCACTTGGCACCAGTCTTAAAGTACACTCTCTAATCAGCTTCCCCAGTAATAATGATGACATTATAATTCCAATTTGTTGACTCCTAAAATCTCTTAATTGGCTCTGAACTTAGGAAGGGAAAAGAGTTTATTTGAGCCCCCAATACCAAGACTTTGCATTCAGTTTCCATGGTGTCCCTAACCCATCTTTAGAACCTATTTTATTTTAATTCACATAATGCCTATACTCCAGTCCACTATTTCACACACGCCTTGCTCCAGACTTTGCTTCATCATGTTCTCTCCGCATGGAATACCTTCCCCATCCACTTCAGTATGATCAATCCTACTCAGAATTCATTTATTTGAACATGAAGGCCCAGTGAAATTGCTACGTCTTCCAAAAGACTGCACTGATGTACTCAGCAGAAGTAATCTTCCCTTCCACTGAATTTCCATAACCACTGTTTCATTCTTACAACACTGATCATTCCTAATTAGGTTTATTTGTATGTCTTAACCCTTCCTGCCATGACTCCTTTAAACAGGATCTCAAAAGAATTGGTAGGAATTGAACAACTTTTCTAAGAGGAAGGCATCTTTGGTGATATTAACAGTCTGAGAAAAAAATAAGAGCCACGACTGTCTAAGCCATGCCCGTGTGGAATGGCAGTGGCACGAAGGTAGGCGGAGTAGCTGAAAGCAGACAAGGGTGTTGCACTATGAAGTACAACGTGAAGTCAAATGCTTACTTTCTCTGACGACATTGGCAAGTCCATAAAAGTTGGACTAGGGAAAGGACGTAAATGTTTATCTGCGTGAGCATTTGTTACCCAAAAGATGTAACCAACATATTTGTCAAATCCTATTTCACCACATACATAATTTGGGCTCAGACTAAATGAGTGGTTATTTTCTCCATTTCTGTTCTCAACTTCTTTTATAAGTCAAGCCAAAAGTCTGAAGTGAGGGATGTCCGGGTGTAGGAAACCTGCTCTACATTCAAAAAGAAAGCTCATTAGTATTCCTGGCCATGGCCCAGTTTAGGATATGGGCTCCATTTAAATAAAATGTTGCATCATATAAAATCAAAACAGTTCACTTATACTTTCAAGGATTCTTCCCAACTACAACTTGCTATTTCACAAAACCGCGATAACTTTTTACTCACATGATACTGTGTGTCCTTGGTTTTCCTAGACAACCATCCCTCCTACGTGGGCACTTTCTCCTACTCTATTTAAGTCTGACTATGCCTAACAGTCTGAGTTTGACCCATTCCTCAGTTAAACCTCTCAAGGATAGACAAAACATTTACTTTTTAGAGAGGTTTCCTTTTAAAGATGGCATTTCCTGAGCCCAGATTTCACTTGGTGAAATCTGTATGTTGCTTTCACAGCAAAAGCTTCTCAAAATAAGGAGACGAGGGAGGGGCTGAGAAGTAATTTTCCCTTCTCCCTCATTCTCAAAATTTAAAAGGGTAACAAAAACTTGGCACATCCTCTCAGAATATTTGCTCATCTCTGCTGGATAGAGTAAAACCAGGTAGAAGGAGGATAGAAGACAGAAGAGAAAGTGTTAAAGCATGGACTGAGGGCTGAGACCAGAGAAGGCGGTGAGGGTGGGTGTAGAAGCAGGTATACTTTGGCTTTCTTTTTTGCTTTGGGGAGGGGGAGAAGGCCCATCTTATGCATGTTTACCTCTTTTTTTTTAACCCATGGATTTTTCATTTTAATTAATTTTAAAATTAAATTGTATATACTTAAGGTGTGCAATACGATGTTTTGTTATACAGATAGTGAAATGATTATTACAGTCAAGTAATTAACACACCCATCTCCTCATATAGTTATCTGTGTGTTTGTGTGTGTGTGTGTGTGTGTGTGTGTGTGTGTTTGATGAGAGCACCTAATATCTATTTTCTTGGCAAATTTCCAAGATACAATACAGTATTATGAACTATTGTCACCAGGCTGTACATGAGATCTCTAGAAGTACTACTTCATCTCATATGGCTGCAACTTTGTACCCTTTGACCTACATCTCCCCGTTCCTCCCGCCTCCCTGCCCTAGATAACCAACCATTCTACTCTCAGCTTCTATATATTTGACATTTTTTAGCTTCTGCATGTGAGATCATGCAGTATTCTCTATTCCTCACTGGCTTATTTCACTTTGCATACTGTCTCCTGGTTTGTTTATGGTGTCCCAAATGGCAGGATCTCCTTCTGTTTTAAGGCTGAATAATCTAAAAATCTGTGTCACTACATTGCCTTATACAATGATCAATGGGTATTTGTTGATTTGATTTGAATTTCATCCAAATAATTACATATGGTAAATTTTCTCCATGCCCTATAAGAATAGGGGCACCAAATAGGAGTTTGAACCTGGGTTCACCATTTACTAATTGTGCCAAATAGGAATAATGGCCATTTCTCAGGGTGAGTGTTCAGTGCAATAATGTACAGAAAGTGCCTAATGCCTGACATGTAATAAGTACTCAGTAAAACAGAATTATAATTATTTCCAGTCTTCATTTCTCCACCCACCTTCCTGTCTTTACCCATCACAATTCCAGTCCTTCGATGGTCACACTGTCTTCTCAACCCCATGCCCCAATGCATCATTGTAGGGCTCAGCCTCACCATAGTTTGAACTTAAATTCTGATTTTTTTTTCCAGGCTAAAGGTGTGAGGTATGATCCTCTCTCATGATACTGGCGGCGGCATGAGTTGCAGCTCCCAGCTAGCCCCACAATCATGAGGGTAAATAACAGAAACACTTAAAACCATATACTTACAGCTTCCAACAGGCACCCATATGACCATTCAGCTCTTCACTTCCAGTACTCAATGAATTACATGAGATGATCAACACTTTATTATAAAATAGGCCTTGTGTTGGATGATTCTGCCTAACTGCAGGTTAAAGTGACTGTTCTGAGCATGTTTAAGGTAGGCTAGTCTAAGCTGTGATGTTTGGTAGGTTACATGTATCACACGCATTTACACCTTACAATGGGTTTATCAGCATGTGTCCCCATCGTAAGTAAAGTAAGATCTGTACTTTGGGCAATTCATTACAGGTCTACACATTTCAGAGCAAAACACTGACAGGATTTAGAAGAACAGCTTTTCCTTTAACATGATCAAATTCTTAGGACTCAACGCGCTACTCCCACCTCCTCACTAGGTCCACTGGGAATAAGAAACAGACTTATTTTCCCCTTTATCAGCATTTGTGGGGTTTTTCCATGCCTCCAAAAACATCATTTTAAGAGGGGATTTGGAGTTTCATGAAAGATTTCATTATATCTGTCTTCTGGGAGAACTGGAAACAGAAACTAAACTGTGAATACTAGACTGTCATGCCTGAAAGCAACTTCCATTTTCCATTCTAGATTGATTTTAGA
Source organism: Smutsia gigantea (assembly GCA_032199065.1). NCBI lineage: Eukaryota > Metazoa > Chordata > Mammalia > Pholidota > Manidae > Smutsia > Smutsia gigantea. The sequence continues at coordinate 111,560 of JAVSCE010022772.1, read as the reverse complement.
ATATGGTATCATTCCCAGAACTGTTAAGAATAATTCAACTTTTACCTACCCACCCTTTCTCCCTTTGCTTAATCCTTCCCTTGAATCAGATGGCATGCAAGATTTTAACATAAAAAATCTGCCAAGAAATATGAAAAACTAGTAAGCACAAATCTGTTAATAGTTAAAATATTTTATGGAAATATGTTTCTTAAGTACTCTGCATTGAGGGAAAAAAACACATTATTTGAGGCATGCCTCACTGCTGATGTACAAGGGCAAGGGGTTGGGAACAACTGAGTCACACAGTGGGCCCCTAGAAGGACTGGAGTTGTGATGGGTAAAGACAGGAAGGTGGACAGAGAAATGAGAACTGGGAACAATAATAACTAATTTTATTGAGCTTACTCATAAATAAAGATTGTGTTTTTGTTTGGGGTTGCTATCTTTATGTTCATAGTAGATGGGGTAAAGGGTTGAACAGTAATATGCGAATTCCAGGCCAGCAGAGGGAGCTGGTGGCAAGGGGATTCACACACCAAAGCTGAAGCCATAACTAATGCAGGTCTTTGGTGGCTAAGCAGTAAACAAAGTAAATTCCAGCTATGCCCAGAACGTTCTGCTGAGGTTTCATAGCTCCAAGCTGTTTCACAACAGTCAGGGAAACCTAGGGGTCAGTCTCCCGGGGGAATAAAGGAACAAAGCAGGAGTTCCAAACTGCTGTGAACAAATGGCTAGAGAACAAAAAAATCCACGGGACATTTCGCTCTGCACAAGCTACTCATGAAGAAATCACCAGAATTTTTCATTTATAAAACATGAGTGAGATTTCCTTTCAAAGTAACCAAGCTCTCAGGACAAGCCCTTATTTTTGATGATATCAGGACCCCTGAAGAATTTTCTTCAGCAGAATTCTCATCCAGGAAACCAGAAATTCACACTGTACTTCTCAGCACCCACCTGCCATGCTGTCAGAATATTGTGCTGTTAAACCAGAACATTGTGGTGGTTAAACCAGAGAAGTGTAAAGGCTTGAGCATGCTGCCTGAAATGTTTAGGAATCTGAGTCCTCTCCTTCCTGGTCTCAGTATGATGACACTTTCAAAAGCAACAGGAATCTACTCTGAAAGCCAAAAAGAATAAGGTAACTCTTAAGGTTTTCTTGAAGGATGACATCATCTTCACACTGCTTCAAGCAAACAGAACTCCCTAAGCATCCTTCTTAGAGGGCTTTCCTTTTCCTCAAGGTTCCTAATCATAATAGCTACGATACCTCCCTCTCTCCAGTGTGATGCTACACTCACATTCACCTCTTCCTTTACCAGTACTCACCACCTCATCGTCTGCCCAACCCCAGCCCCCCTCGCATGCTCCCAGCTTCTTGTAAGCCACCAACTACATGCAGCTCCGACAATGAGATGAACAAGTCCATTCTTTTCCCTGAAGCTTTCTTCCCTAATTTTTTTATTATAGTAAAATTTATATTCAGTGATACGCATTGATCTTCAGGTATAGTTAGATGAGTTGTGACTAATTTGTGTGCATGCACATGTGCACGCATGCACACACACACACAAACACACATATGTAACCAACACACAAATTGAAATACAGAATATTTCAACCACCCAGAAAGCCTCTCCATTCCTCTACCTGGTTGGTCACTCTCCACCCCAACAAGCAACCACCATTTCAATTTCTGTTGCCATACATTATGTTTGCTGTTTCATTAACTTCACATAAATGAAATCTTAAATGTGCTTCTTTGTGTCTGGTTTCTTTCACTCAACATCAGGTTTTTGAGATTCATCTACAGTGTTTCATGTTTTAATAGATCATTCTTTTATACTGCTGGATATTATTAAATCTATATAACACAATTTATCTTTCCATCCACCATGAAAATATGTGTTGTTTCCAGTTTGGGGCTATTATGAAGGAAACTGCTATGAACATTCTTGTATGGTCTTCTGGTAGACAGATGTTGTTATTTCTCTTGTGTAAAAATCTAGGCATGGGATTGGATTAAAGATGGTGGCGTGAGAGGTGAGACAGAGACCTCCTCCTAAAACCACATATAATATGAAAATATAATTCATACAACTAATCTGAAAGAGCAACAGGATAAAAGGCTGTACCAGACTGCATACACCTGGAGAAAAGAGCAGACCTCACAGAACAGGGTAATGTACCAAAGCTGTGACCCAGCGGGGCCCAAACCCTTCCCGCACACCAGCTCACCAGCGGGAGGAAGAGAAACAGAGTGGGGAGGGAGTGGAGGCCTGGTGCTCTGATGATTTAGTGGGGTTGGAAAGCTAAGACAGGTGGAATACCTGGAGAGACAAAGATACCAGCTGCTTGTGGAAAACAGCGATTCACATCCAGCTGATCTGGGTGGGCAGTCAGAGACTTCCAAAAAGTGAGAGGGCTGCTAAAGGGGCAAGGACTTTATAGAGCTTACTGCTCAGGAGAAAGGACAGGTAGACAAAATTGTCTGGGTGCACTCTGCCCAGCAGATTGGGAGCTTAAGCGATCTTCAGGTGCTCCATCCCCCTGGCTGGCTACGCAGCTCCAAGGCCCCCACTGTGATACACAGCCTGCTGTATCTTCCTTCTCCATAGCCTGCACCTGGCTCAGGCTCGCATACTGGCAACCCCTGCCATGGCAACAGACCAGCCAGAGGGAACCCGCCTACAGCAGATACAAACATAAAGGCTTACACCTGTGTGTTCGGCCCACTGGTTCTGGCAGTGGAGGCACGCACAGCAGCCGTGAAGCAGGAAACAGCTCTTTCCTCCCCCTAAAAACCAACACTGCTCCCCTGCAATGCCTGACATTGCTTCAGGGGCTGAGCACCTTGAGAGAGTAGAGCTTCTGGGCACTAGAGGGCACCCAGACAAATTATGAAATGTCAAAGGAACCTGGATCAAAGCAAAATTATGAATACACCTGAGAATGATTTAAATGAATTCGACCTGAATCTTCCTGAAAGGGATTTCAAAATAAAAATCATTAACAGGCTCATGGAGGTACAGAAAAATATTCAAGAACCAGGAACACATGTAGGACGGAGATCCAATTGTTGAAGAACACAATGGAGGGTATTAAAAGCAGATTACATACAGTGAAGGAGATGATAAATGAAATAGAAATTAGGGAAGAGGAATACAGGGAAGCTGAGCCACAGAGAGAAAAAAGGATCTCTAAGAATGAAAGAATACTGAGAGAACTGTGTGACTAATCCAAACGGAACAATATTTGTATTATAGGGGTACCAGAAGATGAAGAGAGAGCAAAAGGGATAGAAAGTGTCTTTGAGGAAGTAATTGCTGAAGACTTCCCCAATCTGGAGAAGGAGATAAGTCTCCCAGGCCGTTGGAGGTACACAGATTTCCCAACACAAGGGACTCAAGGAGGACAAAACCAAGACAAATCATGATTAAAATAGAAAAGATCAAGGATAAGGACAGACTATTAAAGCAGTCAGAGAGAAAAATAAGATCACATACAAAGGAAAACCCATCAGGCTATCATCAGACTTCTCAGCAGAAACCTTACAGGCCAGAAGGGAGTGGTATGATATATTTAATGCAATGAAGCAGAAGAGCCTTGAACCATGAATACTTTATCTGGCAAGATTATCATTTAAATTTGAAGGAGGGATTAAACAATTTCCACATAGGCAAAAGCTGAGAAAATTTACCTCCCACAAACCATCTCTACAGAGTATTTTGGAGGGAATGCTATAGATGGAAGTGTTCCTAAGGTTAAATAGCTGTCACCAGAGGTAATAAAAAGGGATAGACAAAGAGTACAAAATATGATACCTAATATATAAAGAATGGAGGAGGAAGAAAAGGAGGGGGAAAAAAGAACCTTTAGATTGTGTTTGTAATAGCATACTAAATGAGTTAAGTTAGACTCTTAGATAGTAAGGAATTTACCCTTTGAACCCTTGGTAATGATGAATCTAAAGCCTGCAATGGCAATAAGTATACACCTGTGGATAATCACCCTAAATGTAGATGGTCTGAATGCACCAATCAAAAGACATATAGTCACTGAATCGATAAAAAAGCAAGAACCATCTATATGCTGCCTACAAGAGACTCACTTCAAACCCAAAGACATACACAGACTGAAAGTAAAGGGATGGAAAAATATATTTCATGCAAACAACAAAGAGAAAAAAGCAGGTGTTGCAGTACTTATATCAGACAAAATAGACTTCAAAACAAAGAAAGCCACAAGAGACAAAGAAGAACATTACATAATGATAAAGGGGTCAATCCAATAAGAGGATATAACCATTATAAATATCTATGAACCCAACACAAGAGCACACACATATGTGAAACAAATAAGAACAGAATTAACAGGGGAAAGAGAATGTAATGCATTCATTCTATGAGACTTCAACACTCCAATCATTCCAAAGGACAAAACAACGAGACAGAAAATAAGTAAGGAGACAGAGGCATTGAACAACACATTAGACCAGACGGACCTAACAGACATCTATAGAATTCTATAGCCAAAAGCAGCAGGATACACATTCTTTTCTAGTGCACAAGAAACATATTCCAGAATAGACCACATACTAGGCCACAAAAAGTGCATCAGTAAATTCAAAAAGATTGAATTCTACCAACCAACTTCTCGGATCACAAGACTATAAAATTAGAAATAAATTGTACAAAGAAAACAAAAAGGCTCATGAACACATGGAGGCTTAACAAAAGGCTCCTAAATAATCAATGGATCAATGACCTAATTAAAACAGAGATCAAGCAATATATGGAGACAAATGAAAACAGCATAGCGCCCCAACTTGTGTGGGATGCAGCAAAGGCAGTTCTAAGAGGGAAATATATAGCAATCCAGACCTATATAAAGAAGGAAGAACAATCCCAAATGAATAGTCTAAATTCACAGTTATTGAAACTGGAAAAAGAAAAACAAATGAGGCCCAAAGTAAACAGAAGGGGGGACATAATAAAGATCAGAGAAGCAATGAATAAAATTGAGAAGAATGAAACAATAGGAAAAATTGATGAAACCAAGAGCTGGTGCTTTGAGAAAATAAACAAAATAGATAAACCCCTAGCCAGACTCATTAAGAGAAAAAGAGAATCTACACCCATAAACAGAATCAGAAATGAGAAAAGAAAAGTCACTACAGACACCAGAGAAATACAAAGAATTATTAGAGAATACTATGAAAATATATATGCTAACAAACTGGATAAACTAGAAGAAATGGACAACTATCTAGAAAAACACAACCTTCCAAGACTGACCCAGGAAGAAACAGAAAATCTAAACAGACCAGTTACCAGCAATGAAGTTGAATCAGTAATCAAAACACTGCCCAGGAACAAAACGCGTGGACCAGATGGATTCACAGCTGAACTTTATCAGACACTAAGAGAAGACATAATACCCATTATCCTTAAAGTTTTCCAAAAAGTAGAAGAGGACGGAATACTTCCAAACTCATTCTATGAGGCCAGCATCACTCTAATACCAAAACCAGGCAAAGACACCACAAAAAAAGAAAAGTACAGACCAATATCCCTGATGAATATAGATGCAAAAATACTCAACAAAATATTAGCAAACTGAATTCAAAAATACATCAAGAGGATCATACACCATAATCAACTGGGATTCATCCCAGGATGGTACAACATTCGAAAATCCATCAACATCATCCACCACATCAACAAAAAGAAGGTCAAAAACCACATGATCATTTCCATAGATGCTGAAAAAGCATGTGACAAAATTCAACATCCATTCATGATAAAAACTCTTTAATAAAATGGGTATAGAAGGAAAGTACTTCAACATAATAAAGGCCATATATAACAAACTCACAGCCAACATCACACTTATCAGTGAGAAGCTGAAAGCTTTCCTCTAAGATCAGGAAAAAGACAAGATGCCCACTCTCCCCTCTTTTATTCAACATAGTACTGGAGGTCCTAGCCACGGCAATCAGACAACACAAAGAAATAAAAGGCATCCAGATTGGTAAGGAAGAAGTGAAACTGTCACTGTTTGCAGATGACATAATATTGTACATAAAAAACCCTAAAGAATCCACTTCAAAACTACTAGAACCAATACCTGAATTCAGCAAAGTTGCAGGATACAAAATTAACACACAGAAATCCGTTGCATTCCGATACACTAACAGTGAACTAGCAGAAAGAGAAATCAGGAAAACAATTCCACTCACAATTGCATCAAAAAGAATAAAATACCTAGGAATAAATCTAACCAAGGAAGTGAAAGACCTATACTCTGAAACTACAAGACACTCCTAAGAGAAATTAAAGAGGATACTAATAAATGGAAATTCATCCCATGGGTGGGAAGAATTAATATTGTTAAAATGGCCATCCTACCTAAACCAAACTACAGATTCAATGCAATCCTTATCAAATTATTGACAGCATTCTTCAACAAACTGGAACAAATAGTTTTAAAATTCATATGGAACGGACTTCCAGGAAGATGGTGGCGTAAGCAGGGCGGCGGAAATCTGCTCTGAAAACCATATGTATTAATGAAAATACAACACATACAACTATTCCTAACAAAGAGACCAGAAGATACAGGACAGCACATAGCCTACAGCTACACCTGAGAGGACTCAGCACCCTGCAAGGTGGGTAAGATACAGAGCCGCGAACCAGTGTGACCCGAGCACGCCCCCACCCCAGCGGACGGGTGGGAGGAGAGGATTCAGAGCCGGGAGGGAGTGGAAGTACAGGCCCAAGAAATAACGAGCCCCAGTGATCTGCGCCAGGAGCACTGCCACATTGCATGGTGTAGCCGAGATTGGAGAGACAGAGGGTGCAGGATCAGAGTGGGGAATGCACCTGGGTCCTTGCAGCCGGCTCCCGGGTCCTTGCAGCTGGCTCCCGGGAAGAAAAAAAAGAAAGAAAGAAAAGCACACTTTATTCAGCGGTCTTAAAGAGACAGGAGCCCAGCAGAGGAGCCAGATCGTCCCAGCACACTCAGCCCAGCAGGCTGGGAGTCCTGGGGAGTTTCGGACCCCTTAGCTGGTAACTGGGAAAGGGTGGCCACTCCTCGACTTCCCACAGAGATCAACAGCCTCGCATTTGTTCACACACTGGCCAGAGCTATACAGGGCCCTACAAAATGGCACGGCCATGGCTGCGGAATAATGGAGCAACAGCGCCACATACAGCATCCCCACAGAATCTACTCCCGGTGGGCGTTTTTTGTTGTTTGTTTTGTTTTTTCTTTTTCCTTTTCTTTCTTTCTTTCTTTTTTTATTTTTTTGTTTCTTTTTAAAGTCTTGAAGAGCCCAGCTAACATATGTGGCACCTACCAGCGACCACTTCTATAGCCATGAAAAGACAGAGGAATTTGGTCCAGACTAAGATCAACCACACAACCCCAGAGAGGGAGCCTGAAGGGATGGAAATGCCCCATCTTCCTGAAAAACAATTCAGAACAAAAGTCATAACCATACTGATGGATCTACAGAGAAATGTGCAAGAGCTGAGGGAGGAAGTGAGGGAAGTGAGGAAAGACAATGAAGAAATCAGACAAGAGATCGACAGGCTTAACAGCAGACTGGATGAGATGCAAGAGACTGCTAATGGAGTAGAAATCAGAGAACAGGAATACAGAGAAGCTGAGATAGAGAGAGATTAAAGGATCTCAAGGAATGAAAGAATATTAAGAGAGCTGTGCGACCAATCAAAACGGAACAATATTCACATTATAGGAGTACCAGAGGAAGAAGAGAGAAAAAAAGGGACAGAAAGTGTCTTTGAAGTAATAATTGCTGAAAACTTCCCCATGTTGGGGAAGGAAATAGTCTCACAGTTCACGGAAGCCCACAGATCTCCCAACACAAGGGACCCAAGGAAGACAACACGAAGACACATAATAATTAAAATGGCAAAGATCAAAGATAAAGACAGAGTATTAAAGGCACCTAGAGAGAGAAAAAAGATCACCTACAAAGGAAAACCCATCAGACTATCATCAGACTTCTCAACAGAAAACTTACAGGCTAAAAGAGAAGGGTATGATATATTTAACGTAATGAAACAGAAGGGCCTCGAACCAAGAATATTGTATCCAGCACGATTATCATTTAAATATGATGGAGGGATTAAACAATTTCCAGACAAACGAAAGTTGAGAGAGTTTGCCTCTCATAAAACACCACTGCAGGATATCTTAACCGGACTGCTCTAGAGGGAAGCACCCCTTAGGCTAAAAAGATGTCCCCAGTGAAAATAAAATCATAGAAAAGAAAGCAGACCATCCCAATACTAACTAAAGGCAAAGAATAAAACACCTAGTATATAAAGAATGGAGGAGGAAGAATAAGAAGGGAGAGAAATAAAGAAACATTAGAAGGTGTTTACAATAACTTAACAAGAAAGTTAAGTTAGATTGTTAGATAGTAAAGAAGCAACCCTTGAACCTTTGGTAACCACGAATCTAAAGCCAGCAATGGCAATAAGCACATATCTATCGATAATCACCCTAAATGTAAATGGACTGAATGCACCAATCAAAAGACACAGAGTAACAGAATGGATAAAAAAGCAAGACCCATCTATATGCTGCTTACAAGAGACTCACCTCAAAGCCAAAGATATAAACAGACTAAACGTGAAGGGATGGAAAAAGATATTTCATGCAAACAACAAGGAGAAAAAAGCAGGTGTTGCAGTACTTGTTTCAGACAAAATAGACTTCAAACGAAGAAAGTAACAAGAGATAAAGAAGGACATTACATAATGATAAAGGTGTCAGTCGAACAAGAAGATATAACCATTATAAATATATATGCACGCAACACAGGAGCGCCAGCATATGTGAAACAAATACTAACAGAATTAAAGGAGGAAATAGACAGCAATGCATTCATTTTAGGTGACTTCACCACACCACTCACTCCAAGGCACAGATCAACCAGACAGAAAATAAGTAAAGACACAGAGGCACTGAACAACACACTAGAACAGATGGACCTAACAGACATCTACAGAACTCTACACCCAAAAGCCACAGGATACACCTTCTCAAGTGCACATGGAACATTTTCCAGAATAGATCACATACTAGGCCACAAAAAGAACCTCAGTAAATTCGAAAATATTGAAATTCTACCAACCAACTTCTCAGATTAAAAAGGTATAAAACTAGAAATAAATTTTAGAAAGAAAACAAAAAGGCTCACAAATACATGGAGACTTAACAACATTCTCCTAACTAATCAATGGGTTAAAGACCAAATCAAAACAGAAATCAAAGAATCTATGGAGACTAATGACAACAACAACACAAAGCCACAACTTCTGTGGGACACAGCAAAGGCAGTTCTAAGAGGAAAGTATATTGCAATCCAGGCCCTTTAAAGAAGGAAGAACATTCCCAAATGAATAGTCTAAAGACACAATTACTGAAATTGGAAAAAGAACAACAAATGAGGCCCAAAGTCACCAGAAGGAGGGACATAATAAAGATTAGAGAAGAAATAAATAAAATTGAGTAAAACAATACAAAAAATCAATAAAACCAAGAGCTGGTTCTATGAAAAAATAAACAAAACAGATAAACCCATAGCCAGACTCGTCAAGAGAAAAAGAGAATCTACACACATAAACAGAATCAGAAATGAGAAAGGAAAAATCACGATAGACCCGACAGAAATACAAAAAATTATAAGAGAATATTATGAGAATCTATATGCTAACAAGCTGTAAAACATAGAAGAAATGGACAACTTCTTAGAAAAACACAACCTTCCAAGACTGACCAAGCAAGAAACAGAAAAACTAAACAGACCAATCACCAGCAACGAAATTGAAGCGGTAATCAAAAAACTACCCAAGAACAAAACCCCCGGACCAGATGGATTCACCTCTGAATTTTACCAGACATATAGAGGAGAAATAACACCCATTCTCCTTAAAGTTTTCCAAAAAATAGAAGAGGAGGGAATACTTCCAAACTCATTCTATGAAGCCAGCATCACTCTAATACCAAAACCGGGCAAAGACCTCACCACAAAAGAAAATTACAGACCAATATCCCTGATGAACACACATGCAAAAATACTCAACAAAATATTAGCAAACTGAATTCAAAAATACATCAAGAGGATCATACACCATGATCAAGTGGGATTCTTCCCAGGGATGCAAGGATGGTACAACATTCGAAAATCCATCAACATCATCCACCACATCAACAAAAAGAAGAACAAAAATCAAATGATCATCTCCATAGATGCTGAAAAAGCATTTGACAAAATTCAGCATCCATTCGTGATTAAAACTCTCAACAAAATGGGTATAGACGTCAAGTTCCTCAACATCATAAAGGCCATATATGACAAACCCACAGCTAACATCAAAATTAACGGCGAGAAGCTGAAAGGTTTTCATCTAAGACTGGGAACAAGACATGTATGCCCACTCTCTCCACTGTTATTCAACATAGTACTGGAGGTCCTAGCCACGGCAATCAGACAAAACAGACATACAAGGCATCCAGATTGGTAAAGAAGAAGTCAAATTGTCACTATTTGCAGAAGACATCATATTGTACATAAAAAACCCTAAAGACTCCACTCCCAAACTACTGGAACTAATATCTGAATTCAGCAAAGTTGGTGGATACAAAATTAACACACAGAAATCAGTTGCTTTCCTATACACTAATGTTGAACTAACACAAAGAGAAATCAGAAAAACAATTCCATTCACAATTGCATCAAAAAGAATAAAATACTTAGAAATAAACCTAACCTAGGAAGTGAACGACCTGTACTCTGAAAACTTCAAGACACTCCTAAGAGAAATTAAAGAGGACACTAACAAATGGAAATGCATCCATGCTCTTGGCTAGGAAGAATAAATATTGTCAAAATGGCTATACTACCTAAAGCAATCTACAGATTCAATGCAATCCCTATCAAACTACCAACAGCTTTCTTCAATGAACTGGAACAAATAATTCTAAAATTCATGTGGAACCACAAAATTCCCTGAATAGCCAAAGCAATCCTGAGAAGGAGGAATAAAACAGGGGGAATTACGCTCCCTGACTTCAAGCTCTACTACAAAGCCACAATAATCAAGACAATTTGGTATTGGCACAAAAACAGACCCATAGACCAGTGGAACAGAATAGAAAATCCAAACATTAGCCCAAACATATACAGTCAATTAATATTTGATTAAGGAGCGTTGGATATACAATGGGGAGATGACAGCCTCTTCAGCAGCTGGTGTTGGAAAAACTGGACAGCTACATGTAAGAGAATGAAACTGGACTACTGCCTAGCCCCATACACAAAGGTAAACTCAAGGTGGATCAAAGACCTGAATGTAAGTCATGAAACCATAAAACTCTTAGAAAAAAACATAGGCAAAAATCTCTTAGACATAAACATGAGGGACTTCTTCATGAACATATCTCCTCGGGCAAGGGAAACAAAAGCAAAAATGAATAAGGGGGACTATATCAAGCTGAAAAGCTTCTGTACAGCAAAGGACACCATCAGTAGAACAAAAAGAAATCCTACAGTATGGGAGAATATATTCATAAATGACATATCTGATAAGGGGTTGACATCCAAAATATATAAAGAACTCACATACCTTAAGAAACAAAAAGCAAATAATCCAATTAAGAAATGGGCAGAGGACATGAATAGACACTTCTCTAAAGAAGAAATTCAGATGGCCAACAGGCACATGAAAAGATGCTCCACATCACTAATCATCAGAGAAATGCAGATTAAAACCACAATGAGATATCACCTCACACCAGTGAGGATGGCCAACATCCAAAATACAAACAACAACAAATGTTGTTGAGGATGTGGAGAAAAGGGGACCCTCCTACACTGCTGGTGGGAATGCAAATTAGTTCAACCATTGTGGAAAGCAGTATGGAGGTTCCTCAAAAAACTCAAAATAGAAATACCATTTGACCCAGGAATTCCACTCCTAGGAATTTACGCTAAGAATACAGTAGCCCAGTTTGAAAAAGACATATCACCCCTATGTTTATCACACCACTATTTGCAATAGCCAAGAAATGGAAGCAACCTAAGTGTCCATCAGTAGATGAATGGATAAAGAAGAAGTGGTACATATACACAATGGAATATTATTCAGTCATAAGAAGAAAACAAATCCTACCATTTGCAACAACATGGATGGAGCTAGAGGGTATTATGCTCAGTGAAATAAGCCAAGCTGAAGAAGACAAGTATCAAATGATTTCACTCATATGTGGAGTATAAGAACAAAGAAAAAAACTGAAGGAACAAAACAGCAGCAGACTCACAGAACCCAAGAACGGCCTAATAGTTACCAAAGGGAAAGGGACTGGGGAAGATGGGGTGGGAAGGGAGGGATAAGGGGGAAAAAGGGGCATTAAGGTTAGCAGATGTAATGTTGGGGGGGCACGGGGAGGGCTGTGCAACTCAGAGAAGACATGTAGTGACTCTATAGCATCTCACTACACTGATGGACAGTGAGTGACTGTAATGGGGTTGGTGGGGGGGACCTGATGAAGGGGGTAGTTTAATAACCATAATATTGCACATGTAATTGTAGGTTAATGATACCAAAATAAATTATAAAAAAAAGAATATATCAAAGAGAAAGCTACTCTCAGAATTTAGAAAAAGAATTTAAGATCATCAAATGAATACAGCACTGTTAACAAGCTCTTTGAAAAGAGGAAACAAAATTCTTTCCCTGCAACAAGCATTTCACATCATTCCACTGACCTTACAGCTTTAAACATGAATGTAGTCATTAAAAATCATGATTTAGATACATATTTAGTCACATGGAAACTGTTTACAATATGTTACAGAATGAAAAATAAAAAGTACAAAATCATAAAAAAAAATTCATATGGAACCATGAAAGACCCTGAATAGCCAAAGCAATCCTGAGAAGGAAGAATAAAGCAGGGGGGATCTCGCTTTCCAAGTTCAAGCTCTACTACAAAGCCACAGTAATAAAGACAATTTGGTACTGGCAAAAGAACACACCCATAGACCAGTGAAACAGAATAGAGAGTCCAGATACTAACCCAAGCATATATGGTCAATTAATATATGATAAAGGAGCCATGGATATACAACGGGGAAATGACAGCCTCTTCAACAGCTGGTATTGGCAAAACTGGACAGGTAAATGTAAGAGAATGTAACTGGATTACTGTCTAATTCCATACACAAATGTAAACTCGAAATGGATCAAAGACCTGAATATAAGTCATGAAACAAAAAACTCTTAGAAGGAAATATAGGCAAAACTCTCTTGAATATAAACATGAGCAACTTCTTCATGAACATATCTCCATGGGCAAGGGAAACAAAACCAAAAATGAACAAGTGGGACTATATCAAACTAAAAAGATTCTGTACAGCGAAGGACACCATCAGTAGAACAAAAAGGCATCCTACAGTATGGGAGAATATATTCATAAATGACATATCCGATAATGGGTTGACATCCAAAATATACAAAGAGCTCATGCAACTCAACAAACAAAAAGCAAATAAGCCAATTAAAAAATAGTCAAGGGATCTGAACAGACACTTCTCCAAAGAAGAAATTCAGATGGCCAACAGGCACATGAAAAGATGCTCCACATTGCTAATCATCAGAGAAATGCAGATTAAAACCACAATGAGATATCACCTCACACCAGTGAGGATGGCCAACATCCAAAACACAAACAACAACAAATGTTGGCGAGGATGTGGAGAAAAGGGAACCGTCCTACACTGCTGGTGGGAATACAAATTAGTTCAACTTTTGTGGAAAGCAGTATGGAGGTTCCTCAAAAAACTCAAAATAGAAATACCATTTGACCCAGGAATTCCACTCCTAGGAATTTACCCTAAGAATGCAGCAGCCCAGTTTGAAAAAGACATATGCACCCCTATGTTTATCGCAGCACTATTTACAATAGCCAAGAAATGGAAGCAACCTAAGTGTCCATCAGTAGATGAATGGATAAAGAAGATGTGGTGCATATACAGAATGGAATATTATTCAGCCATAAGAAGAAAACAAATCCTACAATTTGCAACCACATGGATGGAGCTAGAGGGTATTATGCTCACTGAAATAAGCCAGGCAGAGAAAGACAATTATCAAATGATTTCACTCATCTGTGGAGTATAAGAACAAAGGAAAAACTGAAGGAACAAAACAGCAGCAGACTCACAGAACCCAAGAATGGACTAACAGTTACCAAAGGGAAAGGGACTGGGGAGGATGGGTGGGAAGAAGGGATAAGGGGAAAAAGGGGCATTATGATTAGCACACATAATGTAGGGGGGTGGCATGGGGAAGGAATTGTAACCCAAAGACAGGTAGTGATTCTATTGCATCTTACTACACTGATGGACAGTGACTGTAATGGGGTATGTGGTGGGGACTTGATAGTGGGGGGAATCTAGTAACCACAATATTGTCCATGTAAGTGTATATTAATGATGCCAAAAAAAAATCTAGGCATGGAATTGCAGGGCCAAAAGATAGGTGCATGTTTAACTTTGTAAGAAATTACCAAACACTTCCCCCAAAGTTTTTACCAGCAACCATGTAAGACTTGCAGCTGCCCAACATCCTTATCAACATTGATGTTATCACACCTTTAAATTTTAGTCTTTCTGGTGGATGTAAAGTAGTATACCATTATGATTTTAATTGTTATGTCCCTGATGAATAACGATGTCGAACAATTTTTCATGGATGTATTGGACATTCCTATATATCTTTTTTGTGAAGCATCTATTCAAGAATTTTGCCCATTTTTTTAACTTATTTGATTTTTTAATTACTGGTTATAGCCATAAAGCAAATACATTTTCCCAATATGTACTTGCCTTTTAATTTTCTTAATGATGTCTTCTGATGAGCAGAACTTTTTAATTTTTATGAAGTTCAATTTTGTCATTTTTTTTGGCACTTTTATTTCCTCTCTGAGAAATCTTTTCCTACCTCAAGAGTACAAAGATATTCTCCTCTATTTTCTTCTGGAAGTTTGAAAGTTTTAGCTTTTACATTTAGGTCTATGAGAAATTTCAAATTAATTTTTGTGTGTGGTGTGAGATTGTGGTCACGTTTTTCCCCTCTCAGAGATATCTGATTATTCCACAATAATATATTGAAAAGACTTTCTTTTAACCATTGAATCACCCGGGTACCTTTGTCAAAATCAGTTGTGAGGATCATTTTCAAACTCTTTTTCTGTTCCACCAATTTATTTGTGTGTCTTTATACCAATACAGCGCTCTCCTGATTACCATAGCTTTTTATAATGTCTTGAGTTAGTTATGTCAAGTCTTTCAATCTCTTTTTGACTCTCCAAAAACATTTGGCTATTACAGATCCTTTGTATTACCATACAGATTTTAAAATCAACTTATAACTTTTATCAAATAAGCCTGTTGGAATGTTGATTGAGACTGTGATAAAACTACAGATCAATTTGGGAAGAAATGACATCTTAAAAGCATTATGTATACTAGCCTATAATCATTACATGTCTATTCAGATCTTATTTTTCTCAGCAAAGCTTTGTAGTTTTCACTGTACAGTGCTACACGTTTTTATTAAATTTATTTTTAAGTATCTTATTTTTGATACTACTGAAAAAAGTGAATTTTTAAAATTTCATTTACTATTTTTAGTGCAAATATATAGAGAAGCAATTGCTTTTTGTATATTGACTTGCATCCAGGGATCTTGCTAATTTCACTTATTAGTAAATCATTATAGATTTCTTAGGGTTTACTACATAAATAATCATGTCACTAATGGATAAAGATTGTTTTATGTCATCCTTTCTGGTATTTTGTCTTTTATTTCTTTTTCTTGACTTACATTTTGGTAAGAACCTTCATAGTACAGCATTGACTAGAAGGGGTGAAAATAAGCATGCTTGCCTTCATACTGACCTTAGGAAGAAAGCATTCATTCAGTCTTTCACCATTATGAAGTTAGCTATAACTTTTTTGTAGATGGGTCTTTATTTGGTCTCATTTCTAATTTTTGACAGAAGATTTTTTAAAGCTTGAATAAGTGCTGAATTTTGTCAAATATGTTTTCTGCATGTATTGAGATGCTCATATAAATTTTCATTTTTGTAGCTAATTTACATTGATTTTCAAATGTTGAACAACTTTGTATTCCTAGGATAAATCACACTTCATTTTATTACCCTTTTTATGTATTACTAGATTTGATTTTCTAATATTTTGTTGAGGATTTTTGTATTCATGAAAGATACTGGTTGTAATTTTGTTTACTTAATAATGTCTTGATTTTCACCCAGTGTCTTGGTTTTGATGTCAAGATTATCCTGGGCTCATAACATGTTGGAAAACATTCGCTCACCCTCTTATTTTCTGAGTTAATGTGAGGTTAGCATTAATTCTTTTGAATGTCCAACAGAGTTCACCCACACACCATTTGAGCCTGGAGAGTTTTATTTTGAGGAAGAGGGGTGGATAGTTATTATAAATTTTTGTTCTTAAGTAGATATAGAGCTACTGAGATTTTTCATTTCCTTTTTGTAAAGTTGGTAAAATTCTATAAAATTGGTTATTTATTCATTTCATATAAGTTGTCAAATTAATTGACCTTCATTTTGCATAATATCTTTCTAATATACATGGGATCTGTAATAATATCCAATATCCTTACTTTCATTCCTACTATTGATAATATTTCACTTTTTCTCTTTTTTTCCTGATTATTCTTGCTAGGGGCTAATCAATGTTATTCATCTTTTCAAAGAAACTTTCAGATGATAATTTTCTCTAATAATTATATTGTAGTTTATGGAAATCTCCTTTTCTTTTCATAATTCCTTCCTTCTCTTTACTACTTCATTCTATTTTATACCTTTCTTCTTTTGTAAGTACATAAAACAATACATTTCCAATAACTGCTTTAACTGCATCCCACAAATTTTATTGTTGTATTGTTTATCACTTAGTTCAAAATATTTTATAATTTCCTTTTCAATTTCTTTACTGACCCATGGATTATTTAGGACTGTATTGCTTAATTTTCAAATATTTGGGTTTTTTTTTCCTCAGAAATCGTATTGTTATTGATTTCTAATTTAATTCTACTGTGGTCAGAGAACATGATTTATCTGATTTTAATCTTTTAAGTGTATTAAGAATTTTTTATGGCCCAATTGAGCATTCCATGTGTACTTGAAAACAGTATGTTACTGCAATTGCTAGATATAAGGTTCTATAAATGCCAGCTATGCCAAGTGGAAGACAGAGTTGTTTAAATCAATTTTCTTTTCTTTTCTTTTCTTTTTTTTTTGTCTACTTGATCCATCAATTACTGAGAAGGGCTATTAAAATCTCCATCTTGTACATTTTATTATTTTTCCCTTTAGGTTTGTCAGATTTTACCTCAAGTATTTTGAAATGTGATGCATGCACATTTAGGATATGTCTTCATGATTAATTGCCCTTTTATCATTATGAAATATCCCCCTTGATCTGTAGTTTTTGTCTACTTCTCCTAAGAGATAAATCCGCAACAGCTTCTCATGTTTATTATCTGTACAGTTTATATTTTCCCTGCTCTCCCCTGTGCCCCCAACCCCTACCCTGGCCACTTTTATGATTGTCTCCTTATTTTTATTTATTGGCAGTTTGGTGATGATATGTCTAAGTGTATTTGTCTTGTTATTTACCCTACTTGGGATTTACTGAGGTTCTTAGATATGTGCATTGATGTTTTTCTCCAAATCTGGGGAATTTGCCCTTATTTCTTCAAATGTATATATTTTTTGTTGCCCTATTCCCTCTTTTCTCCCTCACAGAAATTATGTGTGCAATAGATTATATTGTCACAGAGGTCACAAAGGCTCTGTTCATTTTTTTAAAAATCTTTTTCCTTCCATTCTTCAGATTGGGCTTTTATTCCAGATATTGTCCTTTCATTTCCAGAGTTTCCATTCGGATCATGTTCACAGTTTCTATTTTTTTTACTGACTTCCCCATATGTTCCCTCATTAGGACTATCCTTTCTTTCAAGTGCTCAAACATATTTACAATAGCTGTTTTAAAGTCTTTGTCTGCTAACTCTAACCTCTGGGTCATTTTGAGGTCTGTTTCTCTGGGTCACATTTTCCTGCCTCTTCCCATGTTTGGTAAGTTTTTTTTTATTGTGCACTGGGTACTGTATATGACGCACTGTAAAGAGCCTGAATTATGTTGTCTTCGTTTAAAAGGGCTGGCGTTCTGTTCTTAGGGTATGACCCTGACTTGAAGGCATGGATCTTACTCCTGGGGTGTGGTTTTTCTGTGATCTGAAAGAATGCCCAAGCTGTCTAATGAGGTCTCCCCACCTCTGTGATGGAACTCTAGTCTCTCTTAGCACTGGGTGAGCCTGAGTTTCTCTGTGTGGGCTCTCATCCCTGCAGTCACTGCTCTCCGCCACACCTTAGTGTGCTGGCCTGCATGTGCACAGCCCAGGCCTGGGTCACAGACCTACGGTAAACAGCCACAGAGACCTTTAGTTGCTCTCTGGACAATTTGTTCTCCAGCACTCTACCCACAAAGCTGAGCAACCCTGAGCCCCAATCACTGACTCTTGGTTCAACAAGATCACTGCTTCTCTCAGGTTCTCCTCACTTCTCCAGTTAGGAAAGTGTCCTGAACCCGAGAGTTGGGGCAAACAAGGGGCTCATCTCATGTGTCTCTTCTCCCAAGAACCTCAGTCCTACTCTATTTTCTAACACCTGAAAACAGTTGTCTCATATATTCTGTCTAGTTTTATAGTTATTTATGGCAGGTGGATTGCTCTGTTATGCCCAGAAGTGCAAATGATAGCTTTTAATGTTTTTCTTGTGAGAACCAGTCCCACACAGGGATGTTAGTGACTAAATTCCTTCATCTCATTTCATTTTACTCCCAGAAAACTTTTTGGAATCCTGACAAATCTACTACATAGTTTTCTCTCAGAGGGAATCACGTCTTACATTTACTAGTGGCAAGTGAGTTTCTTCCGACTTGCAGCGTAGATCCCACCTTCCTTTCTTCTGCTGCCCTTGCGCTGGGCAACAGCACCGAGTTCCCCAGTGCACGTGACTGCATACACCACAGTTTCTCCTAACAAAGTCTGGAGCTAGGATTTAAGTGTCTGTGTTGGAAAGGAAGTAGTCAGCATCAGTTTCCAATCTTCTCCTCCTCTGGGGTCACCAGAGAAGAGATGCTAGCCCCAAATCCTTTCCCCTGTGAATGCAGCTGGACTCCAAACACTGCCAGAAATACAGAGGTGCCCACACTCTCAAGGTCCTATACAGTCTTGAGACTGCCTCACGTGTACTGGGGTCTGCAATGAGCCAGAGAACAAGTAGACACAGAAATCCCCTTTATGACAATGTTGGGAGGACAGGAACAGACACTAAAATGCCCAGACCCAGGACCTGAAGGGTCTTTTACTTGGAACTCAAGGCTCTTTACTCCTTACCCATAATGGCAACGCTCTCACTTATTACAGATCTGACTCCAGGAGGCAGAGTCACACTTAGGTTTTAATTTCTGGTTCAAGTGTTCCATATCTGGTCTCTTGTTAGTTTTCTGCAAGAAGGCTACTATGATGTTGTTCTTTTTTTTTTTTTTTTTTTTGATGCCATCTCTACTATG
Organism: Smutsia gigantea; assembly: GCA_032199065.1. Classification (NCBI taxonomy): domain Eukaryota; kingdom Metazoa; phylum Chordata; class Mammalia; order Pholidota; family Manidae; genus Smutsia; species Smutsia gigantea. The sequence continues at coordinate 91,852 of JAVSCE010022772.1, read as the reverse complement.
CTTCACCAAGAACAAAAACTCAGAAGCTCTGCAGGTGTGTGGCAGAGCTGAAGTTGTTTGGTAGCTGAACTACAAAGGACTCTAGCACAGACCTTGTCCTTGAACACATTACAGATGGGAGACACACAGAAAACCTTTCTGATCTTCTTGTCGACAAGCAGTTAGAGACTTAAAGTCCTGGGAATGCCCTGCTCTTTCACATGCTTTCAGGTATGTCCCACAGTCCCTCCCGGCAGAGGTCCTGGGAGCTTTCTGTCAAAGGCTAAGGGCACACACCCTGACAATCCTCAACTACATCAGTGAGATCCTCCACACAAACTCGAGTCCTGTTCCCCCAGTCTTTTGTACAAAGCTTCCTTCCCCTGGGGTCTGGAAGGTGACCAGCTGTACCACTGTTTGCAAAGCAATCTCCAGAGTAGCCATCCCAGAGAAACCATTTCAGTTGGTGAGACAGGGCAAAAGCCTGCTTCACGCATTCTTAGTTCTACATCTTGCATTTTCACCCCTTTTCTGACCTCCTTACCTCCCCCATTTCCTTCCAAAAGCTAGAGTTTCTGAAACTGGACCCTGCCTGCTGTCCCTCCCACCCACCGCTCAACCTCAGACCGCTCGAGTCATGGGCAGTGGCTCTGGGACTGCTCGGCAGTATCTTTCATTTCCATACATATTGGATATGGAATTAATTTTGGAAAGCAAGTCAAAAAATGAGAAAGTTAACACTACATTAACCTTAAAATGAACTTCTCAAATACCTAGATTCCATGATTCAGTGGTAAAAATGCAAATTTATAACACTTCTTTCATGTGTGAAATACATTCAGCTGGATCACTTTAAAATCTCATTAATAATATCTCATTTGCTACCCAGTGATTACTCCAATTTAAATATTATGAGGGTGCCTGAGCTACATTTAATGAACACATTTAATAAGACTAGCCCTGAAACTCTATCCAAAAAGGTTAATAGTTCTGCAGGAACTATCACAGGAGATCAATCTATAATTTATGTATAGTGAGCAGGGCAAATAAAATATATTGGCCTTTTCTAAAAGAGACCAACACTATTTTTGTACTTAGCTTATTTTTTTAACTGGCCTAAATAAAGTTAAAATGAAAAGACTATGAAGAGTTATAAGGCAAATTCAGTTCCTAAAGAGTTTAAACACACACAGTCACACACACACAATAGCTAACTGGGAATCATGAAGCTGTCATTTTCCAAATGAGTTTTGTCTTGTTAATATCATAAATGAAGAGAAACCACAGCAGACCTCAAAGGAAACATCTCTCTGCATACAGAGTGCAAAGTCAGATTTCTCACCTCCTCTGGAGGGGAGTCAGTGCTCCACCCGCAGGTGACTCTAGCCTGTCCTGGGGCTGAGCCTCCAAGGTACTCCTCTCCTCAGTTTGGCAGCCTCTCTCAACTCCCTGCCACCTCTGAATGATGACTTAACCTCCCTGGCTTACTGGATTGATGTCTGGAATGCCAGAAGGAGGAAAAGAAACAAATGCTCCCAGAGAGTGGAAGGAAATCACTTTGGACCCCAACTCAATCTCTATGGGACTCTCACTAAGAAAATCTTCCTCCTCCATAATTTATGCAAAATTAAGATCTTATGCCCAGTTGATATGCAGCAGTCAACTTGAAATTTCAGCAAATGAGTGCTTCTTTTAAAACAATCAAATACACCTTTGTAGGACCAAAATGTGGAAGATGGTTTCAGCAATCCCTTCTCTCAGTCTTTAATGCATTCTCCATAAGGCAAGCCATGTTCTTGAGGCTGATATATAACAAAATGTTCAACAAGGGTTAACTGTTACTATTGCAGTGTTGTTGAATTACTGGGAGAGCCTCTGGAATGATGAGATTGAAACTAAACTCCCTGGTTGAGTAGGAACATGGTCTCGTTCAGTGCACTGTCTTGCTGCTTATTTTTTGCAACTGCAAATTGTGAATGCCCAATAAATGCTTGTCGAAAAGCTCAGAGGTGAGGAGGGAGGGAGAAGAGGAGAAGGAAATGAGGGAGAAAGGGGAAACTAGCTAGTAACTACAGATGGGATTTCTACACTGAGTGGGAGTTTAGAAGAGAATAGGTTTATTTTAATTACAAATTTATGATTCTAAAAGGATCGTAGAATCATCCAACCACTTTTGCCAAATTGCTTCCTAGAATGTGTCCCATCTGTGCACTTTGGCCCATGACATTTTATAGTCCTGGGATGCTTCCTTCTTTTTTCTCAACTGTTACTAGTGCCTTCATCCCTTAAGCTCAATTCTAATTACTCACTCCATGAAATGTTTTCTCATTTCCCAAAGTAGAAGCAATCTCTACAAATTCTCAAATACAAGAGTTATAATGTATAACATTGTTATCACTTACAACAAGTTTTAGATTGCTAGTTATCTATTCATAAACTTATTTTTGATCACCTCAAATAAACTGGAAGCATCTTTGTGGCAGAAACTCAATGACAGTTTAGATTACCACCCACTGTACATTCCTTACAATGTTCCACTTCCCTTTGGTGCTAGATACCTTCCTTGCCCCTCTACATCCAAGCTGTCCACTTTTCTCCCACCTACTATGTGCCCTAGAAGACTGACTGACCTGTGCAGATTTTATTACAGAGCTCTCTCACCATGTGACTACTGGTGGGTTAGGCCACAAGGCTAGCAATTTACTTCCCTAGTTCTCTCCCTACAAGAGACCCAGGAGCTGGCTGAGGCCCCGCTGAAGGTCAGAGCACCTGCACAGCAGCCCTTGCTCCCTGGCCCTCTCCATCCTTGGGTGACTGGGACCCTCCACTTCTGGACTTGCCTCTGTTACCAGCCTCCAAGTACTGCATTAATTTATGAGGTTTCCTTACCTTGCCCAAATCTTTGTAAATAGAAATTTTCTTAAACTCTTCTCATAATTATCCTAATTTAAGTACACTCTCATTTCTTGCTGGGACCGCACTGATTATACCTGCTTTATCTTTCTTTCGTATGCTTACTATCTGCCATAATCTTCATACCTACTTTCTTTTCATACTTACTACCTGAAACAATCTTATTATTTGTTTATTTACTGTCCTGTAATCTTCCCCTTCCCTCAGCCCCCGAAAATAACAATAACCTCCATGTAGCAGGCATTTTGTGTTATTAACCACTATTACCCTGAACTTCTAGAACAGTGCCAGACAGAGAAGGGCAGTCAGTATATATTTGTTGAATAAATATATATAAATATTCCAATTCAGAATAATGTCTCTATATATTTAAAAACAGTTCCAAACCACTAAGTCAGTTATTGTCACTTTTTTAAGATCCAGAACAAAGTGCTAACTCAGAGCCTGAATGTAGCATTTCTTTAAGTCCAATGAAAACACAAAATGCTTAACTCTGTACATTATTTTCCTGAAGTTGAGCTTCTACCATTAGAGAAAGTAAAACAGAAAAATCCCAGAGAGTATAATATACAATGAAGACAAAAAGATATCTCCAATCTCTTTTTTTTTGCCCAGAGAAATATCATAACTGCCAAAAAAAATCATCCCTAATTCAAGAGCATCTCTGACATCACTGTGCACTTGTTTCCCTACTCAAAACAAGAATTTATCACCCACTGTCATCGGACTGCCATCCAACTACAGTCTCTCCATGTCCTGCCTAAAACTATTCTAAGTACATTAATACCTAGCAAGATAGGGAATAGGCCTTTTCTTACATGAATACCTAAAAATTAACATAGTATTCAAGATACAGAAATGAAGGATAGACTTGAAGTGAGAATCTGTGCACCTCTTTCATAAATAAGATGCTGTTGCGTTACGGAGATAACAAAGAGTACATGGACAAAAGGGAACAGTTCAGAAAGATCTGAATCTGTCATAGCAGTCACACCCCTGGGGAGTTCAGCAGTTCAACAGTGGAAGTGCTTCTCTTTCCCAACAGCTGCTAGCAGAGTGAAGCTGGGTCTACAGTTCCAAGATGAGCTCATTTGGGTGTAGCAAAAGGCTTGTCCCTAGAATATGTCCTCCAACAAGCTTTCACAGCTGTTCAACTGTCTAACAAATGTCCATTTTCTTTGTCTAAATATGTTATCCCTGAATTATCCTAGTGAGAACCATGAGGCACCTAATGAAGCTGTTATTATCTGCCAATCAGTATAAAGAAACTAAGCATAAAGAGCATTTTCAGGAATTTGGTAGTAATTTGAATGGTATTTTCCATCACTTAGTAGGACTCATTTCTAATCTCTCTCAAATGTTGATAAAACATTTCATAATTTATTTTGACCTCCATACAGATTTAACTGCAGATATATCTGATTGGAGCCCATGACTCATTTGCAATAGAACTTTTAACTTTCAATACCCTCAGATTTCTCAGAGTCCCATCCTATCCCAGTTTCCAGAGAATTAGTACCTTTGGGAATGTCACAAAATTATTGCTTAAAGGCATACATATTCCCAGATCTGCTTTTGAATGAGCTGGCATTTAACAGAACTCGTCCTTGCTCAGAGAAGCACCCAGGGGTGGTATGTGATTATTCACATATTTATCACTAACGCCTGGCCCTGAGGGAAAGTCTGTCCCTGAGAATTGAGCAGCTGGAGCTGTGGTCTCCAAGCCCTGCCTGTCAGTAAGGGGAACCCAGTGAGGAGGTGAGGGAGGCTGGTGAAGGCAGGTACAGCTTCTGTCCAGCAGGGGTCTCCAAAGGCAGTGGTGCGCTCCAAGGTTTGGCCAAGGGGATAAATGAAGTCTTAAGAAGGAAACAAATTTAATAATTTTTTGATCTCTTCCACTTTTCATTTCTACATTTTAATATTTGTATCTCATATACATATATATATATATATATACACATTAATACATATTTTTGTTTACATGTATTATATTTCATATATTTTTCTATATTTATGCTTAGACACAGGTTTGCATAATTCTTATATTGGTTTATAAGGAAATAAACATGTAGAAAATGATCCCTCAAAAATTTTTATTAATCAGTATATTCAAAGTTTGAAGGCTGATGCTGTACAGGTGACATGGACACAGAAGAGCAAGCAAAAAGCAGGTGCTAAATAAAGTGGTCCGGATCAACTCCACAGGGCTTGGGGGGTGCCCACAGGGCACAGGAGAAGGAGATTCAGGGAAGGAGCAGCATGGACCCAGAGAACAGCCTGGGAGGAAACACACAGAAACACGGGAGGAAGGTGACTACTAGGGGAAGGAAATGCGCTGCACACTGCCCCGTTTCCTATTTCCTGCTGGATAAAACTCCCACTAAAAACCAGAGGGACAGGGCAGACCTCACAGTGCCCCTGGCACTTGGTCTTTAGCTGCTGACCAGGCCAGGGAGGCCATGTTTACCCAACGCCTTTCCTTTTCCTTCAGGCCCTGGTGCTACTTCCCACCCAGTGAGGAATGTTTTAAGTCTTCATGAGACCATGGACTTAGAGTAGGGTGAGGGCCTCCGTAAAAAACAAAGCAAGATAATCCATTGTGGGATTTGCTTTGGCTTGCTGCGGGGCCAAGCTTATTTTTTTATTTTACCCAGGCGCTGCTTTTCCTCCTCCAGTCCTAATCAAGTAATTTGCAACCTGGGCAATTTAGCAAGCAAGCCCAAAACAACATAGTAAAAACAGGAAGGATTCCGTCTTAAAGATAAGATTGCATTTTAAAACCAAATTAGTTAAAAAGTAAGTTTCCTGACATACTCTTTAACAAACAGACAATAACTCAGCCCACCTTGGGAGCAAAGCAAGCAGTCTTTGATATGCTCCCTGACCAGGAAGCTGCTGTCCTGGAAAGAAATACGAGCAGTAAATTTCTTGTAAATAACCCGGAAAACTAATAAGAAACTTAATGTTTCTTCAAAGATAAACATTTTGGGACCAGTAAGCAGGTGTGCATCCCTAGCCCTTTGTCTCTCAACTGCCTATAAAACTCCTAGACAACACACTACCCCAGGACTCTCTTGTCCCCTCCTGGCATGAGCCAGGAGCTCTGTCTTCTCACTTTATCTGTAAATAAAAGCCTCTCACTTGCTCTCCTACCTTGAGTGTTTGTGAAGTTCATTCCTCAACTCCACGAATAAGAACCCTGGCATCATTCACACGCTCAGAGACCTCTTACTGTTGCTCCCCTATTTCTGCCGTCTGAGCCTCAAAGCCTTCCTTGCTCCACAGAAGGAACTGAGCATGCCACCCAGGCTCTCCTTTCACGGTGGCACCGCGCACCAGCCTGCACACCAGCTCAGCCCCACAGAAGGGCAGTGGGACAATCAGCCTGAACACGTGTTCGTAAAGATGGCCGTTTGCCTCATGTGAACAGTGATTTCTGTTGTTTTCCTTAATCTTCAAGCCAAAGGCCATGAACAGGGAGGCAGCATCTGCCCCAGCTCCTCACGGCACCTTCTTACACCGTCTTGGCAAAGGTTCACATTTCCAGTCGGCTTCACTCATTTTATTTCCCAGATGGTTTCACATTCCAGGGCCAAAACTGACACAAATCACTCCTCCCTGGCAAATCCTACTCCTTCCGTCCCATCCCTTCTCCACGTGCCGGCACGGCAGCCTCGGAGCGGCCGCACTTTGCTGGGAATTCTCACCAGCACCGTCCAAGCGGGGTTGTCCTCTGTTAGAAGCCATACGGGTGCGGTTCACAGGCCAAAACCACGTGAAGACCACCTCTCACCACCGCGGGGCAGTCCCGAGTGTGAAGCTCCTGGGAGGGATGCAGGACTCAGACTCATCTTCCTGGTTTACACCCGGGACTCACGGATGGAGCTGTGAGCAGATTCTTGACAGCTTAATGTCCAGGATTAGTAGTCCTTTCCAGACTTCCTTGACCAAATTCGAGAACTATTTATATTCAAGCCAAAGCTCTTTGTTTTACTCAATAGTTGCTTGAATTAAGTCCCTCAGAGGAACTGTGGTCTTGATAAACTGTGCAAGGCAGGGCCCTTGTGATATGTTTGGATCTCACACAAGAAAAACCCTCCAACTTTAGTGGACTGATAATATTAACTGTCTGAGAAATCAGATTGTTCCATGAAATATTTGGGACATCCTTTACTCAAAAACAACAAAATCTGTTGTTTATTTGAAATTCAGATTTAACTGGGTGTCCTGTATTTTTATTTGCTAAACCTAAAAACTACTTGACTTGGAAAAAAAAAAAAAGTCTTGGACTTGGAGGGACCTGGCTGAAAAAATCTCATAGTAGTAAATACTACCTTAATAATCAACTAGACTTTCAATTCTCTTTCTATACTTCACCTCCAAAACAGAGTCATATGCTTTTTTCCAAAATTTCATAAGACCAAGCTAACAGAAGGAATTTTCTCAATTGTAGTCTTTTGCAGTTATTTTCCCTATTTCAGCCTTGTTTATCTGCCAAAAACAGCAGTCAGTAGCAGAAAAAGTGAACAAGTGTCAATAGGGAGAAGCACCTCACCCTTCTTAGTTTGGAAGTTTGCCTCTTTCATGGACAAGTGTTCTTATTTTTGTTACATTTGTATTATATGGTCAAATTTCCTGGTAGTAACATTCTTCCTAGTTGATAGCATAGTTGTAAATGCATCTGTATCTCATGGTGTCCTGTCAGGGACAAGCATGAAAAACATCATAATAATCAACTGTGTCCCTTTTATTTTACCTGTGTAAAAAAATGAGGCTCAAGAAACTCAGAGAATGTGCCCAAAGTCAGGTAGATGGCCCAGCTGTATCATGACTAAACCAGGTGTCTCAGCACCCAGACCAGCACCTGACAAAGGACAGGACACTACTTTTTCATTGGCTGAAACCCCCTGTCATGTGTCCCCAAGCTGGCAACTGCTTTTAATCCATTCACTGAGACTTCCTTTGCCTTTCTCACCATTTGCAAATGGTTGATGGTTATACCCCCGCATCAAAAAAAAAGAATGTTATCACCTAGGTTTGAAAAGTATGCATTAAAAAATACTCACTTTAGAAAAGCCAGTATAACAACAACAAAAGCCTATGTGTTTGCTACAAAAAGTTAACACTAAATACCAGTTGCTGTCCCCCTTTCAGATCCATTCCCTCTTTTTATGTCAAACATTTTGCAATATCTTTTCTATCCTTTATAAACTCAATATCACCTCCTGGCTGCAATATAAAGGAAAAGTAAAAGGAAAGTGATTTATAGTAAAATAGCACACATTTCAATACATAATGAATCAGGCATGACTATACAAGGAAACATAATGAGAGAAATACTTGAACATTTCTAGTGAGCAAGTTTGGAATTATGAGAAATAAAACACCATTCACTATGCCTTTGTACATATTTTATGATTTGCATTAAGGACTAAATAAAGGTATACACACAGAGAATCAGCATGAGTGCCACACACAAATGCTTTGTATTTGACATTTTAAAATAAAGGCTAAATAAGTGTATATCCGCATGCACACACACTCACACAATGTCAGTGTGCACACAGGAGCTACGAATGCAGACTGAATCAGGTCTTTTGAATTGGTGACCCAACTTAACAGGCAATGGTGCCATCAGTGAGGTACTTTGCAAAAAGGTTAAGTTACAAAGACAACAGAGTCTAAAATCCGTCTATTTACTTGGTTATTGTATTCCTGGGTAATTCAGAGCATATTAAATTGGTACAAATTATTTTGTACTTACATGGAAAAAAAGCAAGGTTCTAGATAATTATGACTAGGTTTTTCATCTACTTGAATGTTGAATTGTTCAATCAAGATGTATGAGGAACTCAAGCAAATTCTATGCTATGTGGGAAACTCAGAAATGACAATTACATGAGAGGACACATTAGGAAGTATGTACAAGGTGCTATGGGAGCAGAGAGGAAAGGAAGTGCCCCGACTCAGTCTGGAGATGTTGAAGGAAGATTTCCAGCACAGTAAGTGGAATAATGCTTGAACCAGGTCTTAGAACCACAACAAACCAAACGAACAAGTGAAGCCAGAGATGAGGGTGTGAGTGAATGTGGAGTGTAGGGGAAGGTGGGAGGTGAGGCTGGATATATACAGGCAAGGAGGACACAATGAAGAATTAATATATATCCTCAAGTCTTTTAAGCTGGAGGTGACATCGACTTTGCACTGAAGAACACTCTTTTTGGCAGCAGTATAGAATGACGACTTGGAAAAGGATAAATCAGATGAGCTAGGAGATGGTTATGGTTAGATTAACATAAATAAAAAATAGGTAAGGCTTAAAATAATAACCATAGGGGCTGAGTGAACAGGATGGAACTTGACATATATTTAGAGGTAGATTCAATGGAGTGAAGAGACCTGTAAGAGAGGGGAGGTGAGGGACAGAATGGAGACATTAGCCAGGGAGGAAAGGTAATTCTTTCAATATTAGCAGATGGTGGGTACCTACTAAACCGAATTGTTACTAGTTTATAACAGGTATGTCACCATTATTTAAAAAATACCCCCAAATCACACTTACTGACAGTGGGTTTAATGACATAGTTTATCAACTTCTATTGACATCACTGACATGAAAGGCATCATCTAGAGACTGGAGAAGCAAAATAAAGAATATTCAGAATCTGGTCTGAAGGAACTCCAGCCATCTAGGGGATGTCATGGAAATAATCTAGGGGAAAAACTGGTTTTCCCTGCTTTAACCCTAATTCTAGTACAATGGCACAAAGTGATAACTCAGTAAATATTTATAGATATGAAACATTGAATTAAGCATTAAAAACTTTTTAAAGAATCACTTATATCCCTTCTAAAAATGTCCCCTCTCTAATAGACCCTTGTCACCTGGATTTAAATATGCTTAAGTCCTTTAAAACGCTACCTTGAACCCATTTTCCCTTCCAGCCACAGCCTTTTTCTCTCTCCATGCTGTTGAAGCTAAGCAGTTTAAAGGAGTTTCCACACTATTTAATTTCTATTTCCTCCCTTCTCGCTCCCTCCTTAATCTGCTCTAAACTGGTTTAGCACCCTGTCACTCAACCGCAATTGCTCTTGCTAAAGCCACAGATAGACTCCATGCTGCTAGATCCAATAAACACATCAATCATTGTGTTACTTAACCTCTGAGCATCACTGAACAAAGTTCATTACTCTTTAGCTCATGACACATTCTCTCCTGATGTCACTGAACCACACTCGTGTGGTTTCCCTCCTACTTCTCTCAATATCTCTTCTTAGTCTTCTCAACTGACTCATCCTCTTCTATGCAACGTTTAAACACCGGGGGTCCTCAGGGTGGGGGTAAACTGCACTTTCTGCTTAAGCTATTTCATCTCTGCCCATGACCTCAATTACCTGATGTAATTTTATCATCTGCCCAGAACATCCACCTGAGCCCTAGTCCTTTAACTCCAACTCTTCAGCATCTCACGGGAATGACCACAGGTCCCTCACACTCAGTATGTCAAACACTGAACTCACCAAGGCATACAAGTGAGAAACCTAAGAGCCATCTTTGATTTGCCCTTTTCTTTACCCAGTCTCCCACTCCATCAGTAAGTTCTGTTGACTCTGTATTCAAAATATATTCTGAATATTCACTCTTCTCCTCCTCCACTGTGACCATATCTACTCAAACCCTGGACTACACTAATAATCCCTATCAGTCTCCCACACTCCATTCTTCGTCCCCATCCAATCCTTCTCCACCCAAAAGCAAGAGCGATCTCATTATTAAAGCTCTTCAGTAACTATCTGTTGCTTTAACATAAAGATCAAGGACCTTTAAATCCTATAGGCCCCTTATGGCCTAGGCCCCACCATCTCACCAGCCTTGCTCATGACATGCTCCTCCCCTCACAGACCCTGTGCTCTATCACACTAGCCCTTCACATCCTCATTTGTTTCATGTGCCTTCCTGCCAAAGGCCCCAGACAATATCATTCCCTTTGCCTGGAGTGTTCTGCATCCCTCTTGTCCTTGCCAAGGAAATTCCCACTCATTCTTTAAAGCTCATCTGAGCTTAGTGGCCTTTTCTGTCCAGGTCTGAAGCCCCCATTATACATGCCCACAGCATCCAACAGTCCTTCTCCCTGGTCCTGTCCAAAATAATTTTTAACAGCTTTATTGAGATATAATTCACATACCATAAAATTCACCACTTACAGTGTACAGTCCAATGGCCTTTAGTACATTCATAGATATGGATAACCATCTCACAGCCAATTTTAGAACATTTTCATCACCATCACCTCCAAAAGAAACTTGTACCCTTTAGCTATCACTGCCCCACTCTCCAGCATCCCTGCCCTAGCCTTAAGCTAACACTAAACTCCTTTCTGTCTCTTTAGACTTTCCTCTTCTGGTCCGATCTGAATAGAACAATGTAATATATGGTCTTCTTTAACGGAACATAATGTTTTCAAGGTTCATCCACGTCGTAACATGTATCATTACCCCACTCCTTCTTATGTTCTCAAAATCATTTTTAATCATTGGATAATTGTTGTTTCCTGCTACAATGCAGGTTCCATGAAACTAGTAACTGTGTTTCATACCTTCCCGTATCACACAGAGAGGTGTCCAAAATGATTTCTTGAACTATCAACAGATCAAAAACGTGAGCTGGGCTCAAAGTCCCTGCACTATGGCACTCCAGTTTTGGAGGCTTACAGTCCAACTGAGCTTTTCATCACTGAAATAATATAACTCATTCTCCAATTTATATGTGTATATTTTAGCAATAATTTTCAGATAATTAAAATGCATCCTTAACAGTTTTAAACACCTCTGTGGTTTTCTTAAATTTTAAAATGTATACAGATCACCTGAGCATCTTGATTAAATGCAGATTCTGGTTCGTAATCTTGGGTAGGGCCTGAGAGTCTGAGTTTATAACAAGCTCCCAGGAGATGCCAATGCTGCCGCTCCAGGGTCCACACTTTCAGCAGCAGGGTCTTCAAGCATCAGACTTTATCTTCTTCAAGCTTGTTGGCATTTAAAAAATATGTTCAAGTTAAAACCACAATGAAATATCACCTCACACCAGTTAGAAAGGCCAACATCAAAAGACAAGAAACAACAAATGCTGGTGAGGATGCAGAGAAAGGGGAACCCTCCTACACTGTTGTTAGGAATGTAAATTGGTTCAACAACTATGGAAAGCAATATGGAGGTTCCTCAAAAAACTAAAAATAGAAATACCACTTGACCCAGGAATTCCACTCCTAGGAATTTACCCAAAGAAAACAAGATCCCTGATTCAAAAAAACATATTCACTCCTACATTTATCTCTACACTCTTCACAATAGCCAAGATATGGAAGCAACCTAAGTGCCCATCATAGATGAATGGATAAAGAAGATGTGGTACATATCCACAATGGAATATTACTCAGCCATAAAAAGAAAACAAATCCTACCATTTGCAACAACATGGATGGAGCTAGAGGGTACTATGTTCAGTGAAATAAGCCAGGCAGAAAAAGACAAGTACCAAATGACTTCACTCATTTGTGGAGTATAAAGACAAAGCAAAACTGAAGGAACAAAATAGCAGCAGACTCGCAGGCTCACAGACTCCAAGAAGGGACCAGTGGTTGCCAAAGGAGAGGATTTGGGGAAGCTGAGGGGGAGGGAGAAGGGGAATAAGGAGCAATAATTCACAATCACAATCTAGGTAGGTCACAGGGAAGGCAGTACAGCACGGGGAAGACAAGTAATGCCTACAGCATCTTACTATGCTGACAGTGACTGCAGTGTGGGGGTGAGGACTTGACAATACAGATGAATGTTGAAACCACAATGTTGTTCACGTGAAACCTTCATAAGATTATATATCAATGATACTTTAATAAATAAAATACATTGTGGATAAAATGAGAGTTCCTGTGGTCAGGATTCTCACCTGGCCCTGGGTGATTAGCTCACTGCACACCTGTGGGCAATACATGGCTGTTGACTCTATATAAAGAGATCTGCCCAGTGTTCTGCGCATGACACGGTGGCATGGCTGCAAGGCTGCAGGAGAGCAGAGCAGAGACTGGAGAGGTGGCAGCGCCAAGGACAGAGGCCCAGAGAATGGCTGTGTGGGATGACTGTGCAGAGAGACCCAGAGGACGGCTGTGCAGACAGAGGGGCCCAGAGGCAGAGACCGGCTTGCTGCATGCAGACTCACTCTGAGTGAACGGGATTTTAGTGACTGGCCGGCCACCGTGAAAATAAAGTTGGGTATAACCCTTTCACCCCAAGAACGTTTTGCTGTCAATTTCTTTGGTTACATTGAATCCATAGCGAACTTGCCCAGGGCTGAAACCCATTGGCAAGACATATGTTCAAATCATTTTTTATTATTGTACTTGAGATGCACATAGTAGGAACTTAAAAAATGTTTGAATTGCATATCACTTAGTAAATGTACAAACGGCATCAAAGTATAAAAGAGACTCCCTACCAGGCAATAGCAGGTCGGGTGGAAACAGCAGGGAAAAACCAGAAGCTCTGAGGATCAAAGGAGAAAGAAAAAGAAAAGAAGTAAACTGGATCCTAAACAACTACAGTTCAGGGTAGAAGGAAATCACTGAGCTGAATGTAAATGATAATATAAATGAACCCAAAAAAGAACTTGTGAAACATACCCAGCAAATGTGCATATTATCTGAAAAAGAAAACAAAAAGCTTCACTTGCCTTTATTCAATGATTATAAAGAGCTTAAGAAATGAGAAAATATAGTCTGTGGAAAATGAAAACTTACAGTGGTTAGGAAAAAAATATAAGAACATGAAAATGAAAATGAAAACAAGCTATAGAGCTAAATAACTAAAATGAATTTTCTGCTGAGAAAATGAGTTACGCAGACATTAAACTGAATCAAACTACAGTCTTTTGGATTTCAGGATAAACAGTACAAATGCACACTGTGAAGAAATATATGAACACTGACACTAGGAGTTTTAAAAACTTCAACTTGTCAGAAACCTCATAGGTTCTTAGTAAATTTATTAGGTCTGTGTGCCTAACTAAGCCTTTACCTCAAATCAGATGTCTGACAAAACTGGAAGGTAATCTCCATTCAAGCCTGTCTCATGTAAGATTCAGGATTGTGTTACCTGTAAATATTGCCTACTCCTCTACCAGGTAATGAATGGTACCCGGGGAACTCCATTTCTAGGATGTCCCCCTGTCCCATGATAATGACATTGACAATAAGTACAGGATCCAAGGATAACCACAGAACTCAATAATTCACTTTTGACAGCTCCATTTCTTTTTTAATTAACATCTTTTCCAAGCAAGAGAGAAAACTGCACTGCAGACAGCAGATTCCTGATAAGCACACCTTGACAGGGGCAGATAAACAGTATCTCTGGGTTGAGGGATCCCAGCGGGATAACAGGTGACAGCCCTTATTCACTGAGGCTGTGCAACAGGGTTTGCTGGGCTCTATCCCTTCTGTAAAGAGATGTACTGTCAAAGTCATCCCAAAGTCACAGCTGAATGAAAGAGCAAGCTACTTTTCAAAAGCTCTCACATCAACAGAGGAAAAAGGTCACTTTGTGGTCTGTCCGCTTCATGCAAATGTTTAGAAACAGCAGTCCCAGCTATGCCCAGTCCCCCAAGGGGCATTGGGAGGAGTCTTCTACGTTCAAAATTCTCAAGCTAAGTAAAAGCTACATTTCTTCCAGATAGAATAATTTAATCGACCGAGATCACTTTTATTTCCAAATGTTGCTGGAAAACATCTAGTAGGAATACAAAATCACTATTCTGTTTAGCAGCTAAATAACCAATTAGAAGATCTCTTTAATTATTAAAATTGGAGCCCTGAAACTGACATGGTTAATTAATTTAGGGAATTTAGCATTTTAACACTTAACAGGAACCGAATTTCCATTCCACCAGATCTCTACGTTGTACATCAGAAGGTGCATTTCTGGTTGATGAGGCCCCACTTAGCTAAGGCCAAACATATGGCTGTGGGGTAACTCCCAAAGCCACAGTGCTTAAATGAACCATAACCAATTTTTAAACAGGGCTTTTTATAAGTAGTACTGCCTCAGCTTCTCAGTCCACACAGCACAGACCCCTCACCCCAGCCAAGTGTGTCTAATTGCTTCTCTGATGGGCCCACCCGTACTCTGGGAGCCATTCTGGCCGTGGGCAAGAAATAAGGAAGGTTCAGTATCACACTCCATTCTGTTACTAGCATGCTCTGTAGTTATCACCCTGCCTGCTTCCCGGGATTAGCCATCCTGGGACACGGCTGTGTGGGTTTCTGGCTCTTTGATCCTCTGACCCCACCGTTTTTCAGCTTCCTTTCGTGGCTGACCTCTTGGCCTCTGTTTCTTGGAAGCTGCCTGGATCAGAATTACAGGCCAGGCTCTTCTTGGGGCCTTAGCTCTGTTCCGCAGCTCCAGTCCCCACTTGGCTGTCCAGTTGCCACCTGCATCCTTGCATGACAAACAAGTGAGAGAAAAATCTGCTTTATCTTATCTCACCTAAACATACACTGATGTATCTCACCTCAGTGTCACTTCTTAGTGGCAATGAAAGTTAGTAGTAAATGGCTAACAGAGAAAAAGATTGCCTGTACATGTTGACAGTGATAACACAGACCTTTTAAAATCACTCTTTTCTCATTTTGCATTCTTTAGATGAGGAGGCATTCTATTCATCAATGGTAAACTTGATAACGCAAAGGACTATGCAGGAAGTCACATCTGGCTCCCGACAAGACCTGTAAATGAACCATACTACAAAGCATTGAACTATGAAAGACATAAAATGCTATGGGAAATCAGAGGAGGTAAAGATTACTCAGAGCTACAATGACTCAAGAATATTTCACTGAAAAGGTGGCATCTGAAATGTCTTGAAAGATAGGGAAAGGTTAGTCACATAGAAATAAAGGGAAAGAGGGTTCCAGACAGAGAGAACAAAAAAAAAACCAAATGCAAAGAGGTGGTAGAGTGCTCCAGAAAGAACAGAGACCTCTGAGCTATAAAGATTGGGTCTGAAGCTCAGCTCTACCACTTATCAAAGTGACCTTGTGAAATGTTGACTCCCCATGTCAACTCTCTCTCCATCTGTAAAGTGGAAAGAATAAAACCTTTTCACATAGGATCTTTGTGATAAAGCATACAGTTTTCAATTGCCCTACACACTGTAAGCAATCAGCATATAGAATATTCAATTCACAGCTTGGATGCAGGTCAGCAGATGTGAAGGTAGTGGAGGGAGGGCTAGGCTGGGGATACAGTCTGCGGCCATATCACGTGTGCTCTGACCTCAAACTCAGGAGGCTACAGCCATTGAGTCATATGCAGCAACAGAGTAATGTAGACAGAGTTGTGCTTCAGAGTCACTTAATTTGATAGCAGTGAAGAAAGGCAGATTAGAAGAGGGAAGACTGGAAATGTGAAATTCAATTAAGTATAAAGTAAGTCATGCAAAAGGGAGGGGGAGCTGAAAATAGAAAGGGACAATTCTAGGTATTAAAAAAATACATAGTGGCTAAGGTTTGGTGAATATGTGCATGCTGCTGGAGTTAAAGGGAATGGAAAAGACAGAATTGAGTAAAAAACAATGTTACTAATAGATTTAGATAGCCCAGAGAAGAAATAAGTTTGAGAAGAAAAAAGACGAACGTAATTAAGTTCAAGGTTCTAGCAGCACATTTGATTATAATGGTTCTAGACATTTAGGAAAATCTTCAAAAATGAGAGCACAGTCTGGCAGTGGTATACAAAGTGGATCATTTATTTTCTGTGTGACAGCAAAGGGCTCTTGTTTAATAGTCTAAGTCTGGTTTCTGCAGACAATGCTCCTATTTGCTGGCGTGGAGCCAGGTGTACAATTTGATAATGTAAATGTGAGAGCCTAGCGGGCTGCTCTCCATGAGCAGAGCTGACGCTGTGGGATGGACACACGAGAGCAAACAGGAGAGCTGCTGTGACTGTCAGTTTTTGGCTGCTCGACATCTAACCCTCCGTCCTCCTGCGGGAAAGCCTTCAAGGTGTAGGTTTTGATGGAAAGCCAAGGGAGGCCACAGACTCCCTCTTCATCCTTAGCAGATGGAGCATACACAGGTGTCCTTGGCCAAACGGAACTTCCTACAAGGAAACTTCAAAGTTTTGAGCAAGTAAAACCAGAACAACGGCACAGATCAGAACTCAGCCCTAGCAGTGCAGCCAGCACAGCACATTTATCAGCCATTTCTGCAGCACAACCAGCTTCCCGCGTTTCTGGCCATATTCCTATCCTAGTTTCTTAGACTTCGGATCAATTTTTTAAACTATCCAATATCCTTCCGAGATTTCTTTTTTCTACTTCAGTTAGTCACAGTTGGTTTCTGATGCCATAGAACTTCAAAACTTGTGTTCTGTAATCAATCTCTTATGAGTATAATAAAAAACATTATACAGTAGTGAGTAGCCAGGACTTTAGAACAGGACTTCCCTGGGGTGGTCCCCTAGCTCTGCTCTTTACTAGCTGTGTGACCTTTAGCAAATCCCTTCACAGCCTGTGCCTCAATTTCTACATCTACAAAATAGGGATTCTGACAGTAACCCACCTCATGGTGGTGTTTTAGGAATAAATTTGATAACGCAAGCTGCCTATCAGAGGGTTAGGCACACAGGTAGGCATACATGTCAGCCGTGGTCACGATACTGCAATGATAATGACAGTGTAAGGGCCCCTCAAATAAGCCATGATGGCTTCCTAGCATTTTGGGATCTTAAGAGGCAAGAGGCAAGAGGCGTACGTATTAAATACTACATAGGTAAGAAAGGATGACATAGCATGCATGTATAGGACACAAATGTGAATCTAAACCTTGTTATCACATCAATTTATGAAATGTTCTTTTTTGTAAATTAGCCACACTTATGCCTCTGAAAATTAGACCATGCCCTCAGGTCATGAAAAGATATCAAGGTTCAAGAACTCAGGACAGGCTATGATTAAAAGAGAAAATGACCAAAGGACATTTGCTTTGATCCTGGGCACTGTCAGCAATACTCCCCAGGCACACTTTTGTCCGTTTCGGTGTCCCCTCGGGGTTCTGGTCAGACACACGTGGTCCCAGGGGAATGAAACTAAGCTATGACCTCAAAGGGCTTTTCCTGAGGAAATGTGAGAACTAATCCTCCAGGATGATGAGTTAACTATAATCGAAATAAAGTCTCTTCTGTGAAGCAGAGGGTGCTGTAGAATTCCTGGACCTGTTGTCCGAGTTGAAGTCTGAATAATATATCTTTTTAAATTGAAGCATGAGTTGTGGGCTGTAACAACTCTCAACTGTCTTAAAAAATTTCTAGTTCCCCACAATATCTAAAACAACTACTTTAGGGATTCAGCTTCAGCTGTTAGCTAGTACAACTGCTTTTGAGGATTCAATTTCATTTTTCCTATGAACCTCCGAATGTCCCAGCACCATTTAGCAAAAAAAAGACTGTCTTGCCCAGTGGCTTTGCAGTGCCACTTCTGAAGCAAATCAAATGTCTCTACATGCAAGTATGCTTCTGGGCTTCTTTTCCACTGATTGTTTGGTCCTTCCCAAGCCAACGATATGCTATCTTCATTACTGTGCTGTAATGGGAAGTCTTCTCTCCTGGTAGCTCAAGTCCCCTGACCTCATCCTTCTCTTGCCAAGTGCTTCAGTTATTCTTGGCCATCTCCATGTTTGTATAGACTTTAGAATCAACTCGTCAAATTCCATTAAAAAAAAAACCTGCTGGGACTTTTATTGGGATTGCATTAAATCCACAGGTCAATTTAAGGAAGAAGCATTGACATCTTTACAATATTGAAAAAGAAAAAGAGCAAACAGACCTCAGCTGGCAGAGATTTAGCAATAAATTAAATTCTGGCTTTCAGCAATGATGGGGGCCAAGGGTTCTTTTTACTGAAGTAAGACTGTGTGTAGCTTAAGGAGAATGTAAGACTTATTACCTGAGAGTAACCAGAGAGAAGGGATTGCTCAAGTTCCAATCCAGGTGCTGGGAAGACCTCCTTATTTGGGTATATTTGAAAAAGAAGAAGCAAAGCTAAACTTGCATTTTGATTACAACGTAAGCTGTACTTGTTCAACTGGTATCACTCAAAACCAGATTGTGCTTTTCTCAGAAAATGTCTCGCACATCTTTTATTAGATACATTTTGTTAAAAGGTTAGTTACCTTCCCCTACATTTTTTCATAGCTTACTACTGATATATAGGAATGCTTCTGAGTTTTTATGTTAATCTTGTGCACTTCAGAAGTCATCTAATGATTAGTTGACATATTTTCTTGGATTTTTTCTATGCAGATAATAACATTGGTCAGCTGAATCTCTCCTAGGATGTGTAATGGCATTTCAGGGCCCCATCCCGTGGGGACATTGGCATGTCATATTCCTAGCCCTAAAGCCCACAGGAAGCTTGGTATAGGTTTCCGTCACCCGGCTGCCTCTTCCCCAGCTTTCCTGGACCCTTAGTCCTCTTTACTTGCAGAAGCTGAATTCCTAGCCTCACTTCCTGCTTCCAGACCATCCTGGGACCAACAAATCTAGGCTTTTAACTCCACTCACCATTGTTCCATTTCTATTCCACAGAGAGAAAGGTCTTCTTCTTGAGCCTGGGTATATATTTTTCATTTCCTATTTTAATATTTCTCCAGTCATAATTTGTGTTTGCAAAGAAGGGAATTCATCAAGATATAAACTACCTGTGACATCTCATCAGAAGTTAATACATCTTTATAATTTCTTGACTATGTGAGATGTTTTGAGTAAAGCAAGTGTATAAATGTGAAGTTTGAAAGATCATAAGGCAGATCATTTTTTTAAATGTTTTTAGCTACTATGACTAAAGAGTAATCTTAAGTCCAATCTTGTCACATATTCTACTACACATTACAACAAGGAGTATATTTCACCTGCACACTCGCGAGTAGAGCATATAATAATACTAAAGACTCCCAGTGTAGTACAGCTTGACTTACAGCAGCAGGGCATACAACCTCCAGGGTCTCATTTCCTCATCAGAAAAATTATGTTTTGATAACAACTATTTCAAATAAACCATAGCTGCACATGAGTTAGGAGAGAATGATGGGAGTTAAAGTTCTTGCATTGCTCAGTAGGAGGATAATGGTACTGATTTGTATTAGACTTTAAATGTGCATATTAAAATATTGTGACAAATAAAAGAATAGATCTAGAGAATGAAGTTTTAAGGATACCAGAGGGAATGATGAAACGAGAAAAAGAAGAGAAAGAGAGAGAGAAAAACCTCAAACAATCCCACAGCTGGGCCCCTGATTTGGTGTATACCTTTTTTCACCATGTTCTGTGCCCTTTAAGGTTGGCCTTGTATGGACCATACCCTGAGGTTCCTTGCCCTCTGGACACCAAGTGAGCTCAGCCAGTAGAAGGTAGTGGGAGATTAGAGGAAGAGAGGAGAGTGAAAACAGGGCATCTACTCCCTGGCTCCATCCTCACAGGGCTACCCGCTTCTGAGGGGAGACTTCTGTAGACTCACATTCCTTTTCTTTCTCTACTCCTCCCTTTCTCTCTCTCTTGGCTCCTGTAACTGCTCTCTCCCTAGAGTGGTTTGAATTGTGTCCCCCCAAAAGATGTGTTCAAGTCCCAACCCCTGGTAACTGTGAATAAGACCTTATTTGGAAATAGGATCTTTGCAGATGTAACCAAGTTATAATGATGTGAGACTGAATTAGATGGGCCCTAAATACAATGACTGATGTCTTTATAAAAGAGAAGGAGTTTTGGGTGCAGACACAGAGGAGAGAGAGGGAAGAAGGGCACACGACAAAGGAGGCAGCATTGGAATGATGGAACTCCAAGCCATGGAGCGCCCAGGATATTTTAAGAGCCACCAGAAGCTAGGAAGAAGCAGGGAAGGATTCCACCCTAGATTCTTCAGAGAAAGCATGGCTCTCCAATATATTGATTTGACCTTCTTGTCTCCAAAACTGTGAGAGAATAAATATCTGATGCTTTAAAGACATCCAGTTTGTGGTCATTTGTTATAGTAGCCCTAGAAATCGAATACATTCCCCTTGCAACTCTAGGCTCCAAAGTGACCTAGCTGCTCAACTAGCTCCAGGGCACTTCATTATCTCTTGTGGTTTTCCTATACTCTGTAAACCTATTTTATCTTAGTAAATAGTTGCTTTAACAACTTTCTTCAAATACCCATCTTCAGAGTTCATCAGTTTCACATCAGGGCCTTGACTGATACAGAATGCAAGAAAGGATGGAAGAAAGGAAACAGAAAAAGGTTGATAAAGAATAAGTACATAACAAAATGTTAGATAAGATAGTAAACCCAAAATGATAAGACAGATAAATATTATAAAATAAAGTTGAGTGAAAGAAATCAAGTCACAGAAGAATACATATAAAATTATGCACTTATAAAATTTTCAAAAACTTGTAAAAGTAATACAATATATTATTTAGAAATACATAATTAACTGGTAAAATTCAGGGAATGATTAATACAAAATTCAGGATTATAGTTATGAGATAGAGCAATCCTAAATTGTTAGTCTCTTAAGCTAAGCAAATGTTACATGAATGTTCTTATTATAATTCATTTAACTATACATAAATATTTTATACATTCTGGTAAAAATTATGTATTGCACAATAAAAATTGTAATATTAGAAAGTTAATTAATGTCATCAGTAAAAATGATGCCAGTGTTCTTGTTCACGGAGTTAAAGAATGAACTTCGCAAACACTCAACGTAGGAAAGAAAGGGAGAGGTTTTTATTTAGAGATAAAGTGAGAGGACAGAGCTCCTCACACACAGCAGGAGGGGACAAGAGAGTCCATGGTTAGGCCTTGTCTAGGGGTTTGTATCTTTAGGTTTAACTGAGGTGTTTAGTTATTTTTGGTTCCAGCCTGAATGCTGCCTTTTTGTTTTAACCAGTCCCACTGAAAATTGCCTATATTCCTAGTTTGGTATTTTAACCCTAAAGAATTAGTGTGACCCTGACTTTGCTTAATGCTTAACACAGGGTTTCAGTAGGAGTTTCTTTGTACCTTGTTACATTGTTCTGACCATAATTACCCTGCTTTGCTTTTTCCAGAGGTCCTTACCCTACTCTGTCTAAACCCAGGGGTGCCTGTCTCAGTAAGTCATGTTGATATCATGAACCACTGGTATAATATAAGGAAATTGGTATTTTACCTTCATGGCTTTCCTTCCCAAAAGCTCATCAACCTGGCCTAATCATGAGAAAAACATAAACCGAAAATAAGGGACAGTCTACAAAATACCTAATCATAATTTGTTAAAAATATCATCAAGTCATCAAAAACAAGGAAAGTCTGGGAAACTGTCACACACCAGAAGAGCCTAAGGGGCCATGACTAAGGGTAATGTGGTGTCTCTTGAAGGAGATCTGGGGATGAAAAAAGAACATTAGGGAGAAAATAGTGAAATCCAAATTAAGTCTAGAGCTTACTTAATAGTAATGTAACAATGTTGGTTTCTTGGTTTTGACAAGTGTACTATAGCAATATAAGATATTAAGAGCTGGGAAAATTGGGTGAGGGAAGTATATACTATCCTTGCAATTTTGCTGTGAATTTAAAACTATTCTAAAATTTAAAAATGATTAGAAAGTTATTAAAGGCAAAAACAAAACTTGATTAAGCAGCAAATATCTTGGGCATCACAGTTACCATGCCAAATAACACTTAAAAATTATAGGAATTTTAAGATTAATGCTATTTTAGAAGTAATGTAGATCTGTGACCAATAAAAGACAAGTGGTAGAGATTTGATAAGCTCCATGTTACCTCCTACCAAAATAATACAAATCATATCTGCTAACTACCAAAACTTAAAATTGGTAATTGAGATTAGAATCTAGAATATTTTATAATAGGCTTATTACTAAATGTTTAATGTGAGCTGCAAAAATTTTCTTATTGTTAGTGACATTAACATTTGATTTTAGACATGATTGGAAACCTGAAACAGGCCAGTCTTCAAACACTGGGAAAAGTGCTCTCTCTCTCCCTCTTTCTATCTATCTTTACCTCATTTCTATCTCTAACTGATCTTTCCCCACCCACCACCTTTTTTTAGGCTCCTGGAATTAAGGGAAGTCCTGTCAAAACACCAGCTGAACACAAGCTACAAGAACAGAAACTTCAAGGACCATATGTAAGAAGAAATACAGTTTTAGCAAAGGGAAAAAGTCTTTTGAAGACTTTGAAACAAATGGACAGCTGAAAGTCTCAAAAGTCAACAATAGCAAACTCTAGAGGTAAGTTGAGAATCTGATTTCTAGAGTCACCATATTATAATGTTTAAAATGCCAAGCTTTCTAAAAAAGATTACAGGCATACAAAGAAACAGGAAAGTATGGTCCATACAAAGGAAAAAAATTGACAGAAATAGACCTTGAGGAAGCCTGGACATTAGACTTAACAAAGACTCAAATATGTTCAAAGTGCTAAAGGAAACTATGAATAAAGAGTTAAAGGAAGCCAGAAAAATGATGTATGAAAAAAACACCTGAAAATATGAACAAAGAGATAGAAATTATAAAAAGGAGCAAAATAGGAATTTTGGAGCTAAAATGTACAGTAACAGAAATTAAAATTTCACTACAGGCTTCAACAGCAGACTTGGAGGCAGAAGAAAGAATCTGAAATCTTGAAGATATGACAAATTATAATTATCTAATTTAAGGAGAAGGAAAAAAAAATAATGAAGAAAAGTGAACAGATCCTAAGGGACTTACGGGACACCATCAAATAGGCCAATATATACATTATGTAAGTCCCTAAAGGCAAAGAGATAAAGGGGTAGAAAGAATATTTGAAGCTATAATGGCTAAAAACTTCTCAAGTTTGATGGAATACACAAACCTACACATGCAAGAAGCTCAACAAAGTCCAAGTAGGATGAACTCAAAGTGATGAACACCAAGACATGTTATAATCAAACTGTCAAAAGCCAACAACAAAGAGAGAATCTTGACAGCGGCAAGAGAGAAGCAACTTGTCACTTATAAGGGATCTTCAATGAGATTAACAACTGATTTCTCATCAGAAAACAAGGAGGCCAGGTGCTGTGGGATGATATAATTAAAGTGCAGAAAGAAAAAAATCCCTCAACCAAGAATTCTATATCTAGCAAAATTATCTTCAAATAGGATTGGCTAAATCCTATCAACCTAAATTTCATGACTTAAGTAAAGTCTACTATAATATTGGTTTCAGAAAGCATAAAGCAATTATTAATAAGAACTGAAATTCTTACTGAATAAAAACTATTTTGTCAGAATCAGAAGATATTGTCTGAAGGTTGTTTCTCCTAAAAATAACAAAACAGCATTTTTCCTGCTTATAGATAAAATCATTTTCATTATAGAACAGTTAGTATTACAAAAAACCCAACAACACATTCACTGTTGATATATTGATTTATCTCTTTTAGAATCTTGTTACTACATACTTTTTTAAAATACAAATTACAATCATGCCCCTGCATTTCTAACCTATTTTCATTTAATGTATGATTATTCATAATATATGATGACCATTTCCCTGTGGGTTTCCATGTTTTCTAAGATTTATTTCATTACATAATACCTGTTCATTGTAGAAAAGTTAGGCAATATAGTTAAGCAAAGAGGAAAAATAAATCATCAAAAATTCCATCAATCCTCATAAACTATTAACATTTCAATGAATCTTTAATTTTTTGTATATAAGCAAAAAAATTATCTCATAAAACTTTTATGGTTTTATAAGCTGGTTTTCAAACTTAGTTTTATAAGCTGGTTTCATACCTGATAGTTAACATCCTTCCACATCAATAAATATTTGTCCACTTAATGAATCATTAATTCATTAAAACCTTTCATTTTATTAATTCCATATTACTGTACATGTAGGTAATTTCCAATTATATATATATATCATTGTGATAAACATCCTAATTCACAAATGTTGTAAACCTCTCCAATTCCTTTAGCTCAATTTCCAGAAGTGAAAACAATGATGGATCAAGGGGCAACCATATTTATGGTATTTGGTAGTGACATTCTGCCAGATGGCTCCTGAAGATGAACCAATCTTCCCTCTACCATGTTATTTTTCCCCACAAATGTCCAATTGATGGGAAAAATCTGAATATCGCTGCTAGTTTTAACTTTTTTATTAATAGTGAAGTTGAATTTTTCAAACTTTATTGGTTCTTTGTGTGTTTGTGTACCATATACACTTTCTACTTTTCTTACAAATAAGAAGCTTTTAATAGGTTAAGGATTTTATCTATACTACAATATATGCTATAAATATTTTTTTCAAATCTTGTTGTGTTGCTTGATTTCTAATTCAGGATGGGGTGCTTCCGATTAATTGGATTTTGGCTTTTGTAGTCAAATATAGCTATTTTGATTTCATGACTTTTCTTCCCTTATATATTTTCATAAAATAAAAGCCTTATGGCACTCCCAAGATCAGAAAATAAATCATCTATATTTTATTCACATTATTGTATGGTTTCATTTAAAATATTTAATCCATTAGGTGTTTCAGAATATGTGAGGTAATATATGCAGGCCTTTAAACATACACTTTAAATACATATTTGTTTCTTATGCATAAAGTAGAAACTAATATATCCAAATCTTCATCTAGACTGAAATACGTATAAGCCAGAAATGCTCCTTTCATCCTGTTATGGTCCAATATGGTAGCAGCCACATGTGGCTTTTAAGGACTTGAAATATAGCTGCATAACAGCATAAATCAAGATGTGCTACCAGTGTAAAATACACAGGAGATTTCAAAAACTTGATCCAAAAAAAAGGTATGTAAAATATCTCAATTTTTTATATTGATTATATATGTTGCACTGATAAGACTTTGGATACATCGGTTTGAACAAATTATTAAATTTCACCTGTTCCTTTTCCTTCTTTTGAAGTGGCTACTAGAAAAAGTATACTTACATTTGTAGCTCACACTACATTTCTATTGGACAGTGCTAGGCTGATTTTAGGGTCAAATTAGTGCTCCTTGGCTCAATTTCAGTTTAGGTCCCTTGCTACTCAAAGTGTGGTCCCTGGACCAACCTCATGGAGTTCATCTAGGTGCTTATTTAAAATGCAGAATCTCAGGCCCCACACTTGAACTACTAAATCATAAGCTGCATTTTACTGAGACTCCCTAGGGAACTCCTATACATGAAATAAAGTAAGAACCACTTCTTTAGATAAACATCTAAACCCTGATCATCTAGATCTTACCACTGATCACTCTCATGATGAAAAAGGGCTAGGGGAGATAAATTCAGAGATAAGTAAGGGCAGGGGGGGAGGGGAGAGGTCAGCAATCTGTTGAAAACCTAAAGCAAAATAAGCCTAATCCAAGCTTTCTCTGGGTAGAGAAAGAGGCAAACTACCACCCAAGTGGAATCTTGGGAACTCCTTAGAGCAATGGTACAAAACCAATCAATTAATTCAATAAAAGACATTTGCCTATTAGTCTGTTATGGACTGAATATTTGTCTCCTTCCCAAAATTCATATGTGGAAATCCTAATCCCCCAACGTGATGGTACTTGAAGGTGAGACCTTTAGGGCATGATTAGGTCATGAGGGTATTTGTGTCCTCATAAAAGAAACTAGAGAGCTCTCTCTGTTCTTTCCATGTGGGAAGATACCAGGAAAAGTTGGTAGTCTGCCATCCAAAAGAAGATTCTTACCAAAACCTGACCATGTAGGCACTCTGATATCAAGCTTCCAGCCTCCAGAACTGTGAGAAATAAACTCCTGCTGTTTATAAGCCACCCAGTCTACAGTACTTTGTTATAGAAGCCTGAACTAAGACACAGTCTTATATTTGTAATCATACTTTGCAAATATCACTATTTTTTTCCCTAACATTGATAGATTTCCTTTAAGGAGTACAATTTCAGAATCTATGTAAGCAGTTTGTGCTATAGCCTGTAACTTTATTACTGTTCCTGTGAATAAACTGATTCTGAGTAATGCCTTCTTTGAACCTAGCTTATTTTATTTGTCTTTGATGACTTACAGCAAGAACCTCTTTCAACTCTAAAATATTTTTTATCACCACATATGAGAAAACCTTTAAAAAGTGTTCCTTAGTCTCTTACTTAGAAACATACTATTCTAAAAATCCTTTTTTCTTAGAGATACAAATTATATTTCAAAAATAACTCTCTTCAGGAATTTTATTGAGTTACTGTACACACACCCTCCCCATGTCCCTTCTCTGCCATACAGACACCCACATCATCCTTTCCAAGGAGACTACATAACAAGACATGCTCCTAAAATCACCTTACCAGGTAAAGCCCTCTGCAAATCATCTTCTTTTGCCTTCCATTCCTGACTAATAGAGCAGCAAACACTGAATTGGTATAAGGTGTGCTGGGAAGTGCAAGGGAGTCAAGGTTGATTGCGGCCCATTTTGAGTGACAGCTATGAATCACCAGTAGACAAATGCCAATCGATGCCTAAGAGGTTGTAGTGGATAACTAAATAATTCCTGGCTTTCCATTCTTATAAATGGATCTTCTTATCTAACCATGGCCCAAGTGCTCACTATTTCCATTATTTTAATTTTAGAATATCTTTTAACATCTGGCTGCACAGACACATTCTCATTATTCTTTTTAAAGGTTTTCTTAGCTATTCTTGCCCCTGTTTTTTATTCTTGCAGAACTTTAGAATCACTTTGTCAAGTTTAATTTCCTATGGGTTTTAGCTAGATTTGCAGTAAAATCTATAAACATATATTGAATCATCCAATTTAAGAATGTGGCACATCTCTCCATTTATTTGGGCTTTCTTTTATATACCTCAATAAAATTTAATAATTTTTTTTCCTCAAGGCCTGCACATTTCCTGGTGAGTTTATTCCTAAGTAGTTTATACTTTTGTTTTCATTGTAAATGAAATTTTGTAGAATTATTTTCCTTTTACATAATTATGTAGTTATACATGGATAAAAACATTACAGAAGAGTAAAAGCAACTCATCCCTCATCCTGCCTGCCCCGACTCCTTCCACCAGCAGAAACATCTATGAAAAGCTGGGCTTGTATCCATCAAGACAATTCTCCATGCTCTCTGGATTTTGTTGAGTTTCTGGCTTTGTTATGTTTTGCATAAACAAGATCATACTGCATATTTTCCCTATGACTTTTTCATACAGCAGTAAGTCTTAGAAGAGTTTCCATGTCAGTAGATATAACTATACCTATAGCTGCATAGCACACAATTATAAGAAATTGACAATGTATTCAATAAATTGCCCACTAATGGACATTTAAAACTTCTGGTTTTTCACATTGAAAACACTACTTTGCCAAACATTCTTATACATACATCCATATGTATTTTTATAGGAGAGATTTCTGAAGATGGGATTCCAGGTCAATGTTTATGAGCACTTAAAAAAACTGAAAGCTACTATCAAAGAGCCCTGAAAAAAAGGATTTACCACTTCATATCAACATTATGAAAGGATCCGGTTTCCAACACCCTTTATATTCTAGATTTTCACTCTTAGTTTTTGGCAATTTGCCAAAATGTTATTATGTGTTTTTAAATTCCTATTTCCTGAGGATTTGAGAGGTATTTTTCTGTTTGCATTGGCCATATCAATATCTTTTCTATAACCTGTCTTACAGACATTCTTTCATAAGGCATGAATTATCTCCTTAATCCCGTGAATTTGCAGTAGGAGCTCTATTTTTACTATGAGTACGTATCTCTTTTCTGTTATTCACACATACCATGCTGTCAACTTCCTGTTAACATTGTAGTGGCCCCTGTCAAACAGAAGTTACAAATTTTGTACAGTTAAATATGAGATTTAGAAAATACATACTTTATTAACACATTAAATAACAGGATTGGAGCAGGCCTAGTAAGTGCTGTTAATTTGAAAGTACTGACGACCATAAACAATATTTCAAGATTTTTTTGCCACAACTCTACTGCGCTATGGAAATATCTATGATTTCTATTGGTGACAAAGTCCAGATACTGCTAATTCTGTGGTTTGCCACATCGTAATTGAAGGAAACAGTAAACTTCAGATGGAGTTAATTGAAAATAAAGACATAATTGTTTTCTCATCCAAGTTTTCAAACTCCTTGGTCTAAAGTCACCTCCTTATTGAATCTTTTCCTAACCACCTTCCAGCAAAGTTAACGATTTCTTCCTTTGTGATCCCACAGCTGTCTACACTTGAACTGGTGGAGTGTTCCATGCCAAGTCCTCCAATTTCCTTATCTCATTTTCCTCAAAACACAATCAGCTCCTGGAAGAAAGGCCCATGTTGACGCTAAGCTGAGCCAGATGATGCTCTGCTTCAGAACCCTGGCAAATACTGAGGCAGCATAAGTTATAAACAGGCCCATGTACTGAAAACTTAGTGTAAAAGTGGTGGCTAGTAAACAATAAACAAATGAAACTGTAATTGGAGAATGGCAATTGCAGTTGGAATTTATTTTCAAAATCCATGTTACTCTGCTGGTGATCCTTATTTTATTTTGGTGCGCTATTCTGTCTTCAAAGAGTAGATCAGTATTTCTCAACCCTTTTTTGAAAAATGATTTCCCTTTAATGACAGTGTTTAGGCATTATTTTCTAATCCTCCACCCTATAAAATTAACAGGTATACTAAATATCTACTATTTGGTGACCCTTTGGAGGGCCAAAAAAGAAAAAGAAAGAAACACTGTTGTAAAACCAAATAAAAATTTTGCCTTTTTGGAAAAAAACAATTACTACCCCCCATTAAGGCTTCATAGACTAGATGAAATTCTATGAATGATTGAGTATATTTGTATTCTGAGGCATAAAAATCATAAATCATTCTATTCATTGCCCAAAACAATTAGATCTTACCCTTTTTATCCCTACAAGCTAAGAAGCTATAAAACCAAAGAACACAGTATAAGAAGTAATAGAGGCATTTAAAAAAATCACAGTTGAACCCCATTCTTTCCACACAATTCAGACTTTCTCTGTTTCACCAAATAATGTCTTTCACATGTTTATTACCCCATATGTCATTATTAAAGATGCCTGGAGGTTTACACACATATACAATACCAGTAAGTTCTGAGTTACTATGAAGTCTCTTTGAACTTTGCCAGAATTTTAGAAAAATGACTCCAACTTTTGTTGGCAAGGGCAAAAATAAAGAGACATCACAGTGCTGACAGTCTTTTGATATTTGGGTGCTTTAAAAGGAAGGACGCTACGTCTTTTTTGCGATTGTACTAAAATAGAATGGAAAACCTCATTGACTTAAAAGCTAGAAGGCAATTGATTTGATCATATTTTAAACTTTAGCCAAAATTTCTTCAATATGATAATACTGTATGTTCAAAAGATTTCCATATCAACTGTAACACCTATTGACACTCTCAGAGCCAAAAAGATGACTCTGGACCTGCAGTTTTAGAAGCAAAGATATGAAAATAGTTCATGAGCTAGTTAAACACTATGAATATACTTTTTCCAAGCTTAATCAGTATACGTAAAGTCCATTTTTAAACCATGCAAAGTGCAAAATAAATGTCATAGAATAAAACTACACTGAAAAATAGTGAAGCTCTCTGTATTTGCTGTGATGACCACAGGCAAATAGTATGATGTGAGAAAAAAATTTTCAGAAAAGTTCTTTTCTATCTTTATTTTTAAGCTCCTTTGCCCAAATTAAGAAAAACTGTAACATAATACTTATCAGAGTTAGTCCATAACACTTATCCGCATTAGTCCAGTTTGTTTTAAATTTTTAATTTGTTTTATTGAAAGAATTATGTCATTATTAGGCTGTCATGTATTTTTTTATTCGAAGTCTTTGTGCTTATATATAAAACATCCTTGACTTTATAAAACACAACTATTTATTTATTTATAAATATAAATACATGTAGAGACAACAAGCTCTTGTGCTTTTAGGGTTGGGGAGAGGACATGACATAGATAAGGGCCACAATAAGTTGGGTCTCGAGGACATTCTGATGAGTTATTTTATTAGGAGGGACTCAGTCTTGCTTTTCATTGCCTCATCCACACCTGGCAACCAATAACCACTGGACAAATGAAGGGGAAAATTTTATTTACCACTAATGCACACAAGTGAAGTCTTTTACATCCTGATCAGATACACCATACTCATTTGTTACTTCAGGCATTTTGGTGTCCACTTCATCTGGGTTATTTCTCAGCCTTGTTACCACCAGTGACAGAATTTGCAGGACAGGTATGCAGACTCCAGAACCTGTGGAGACCACCATCTATCCTTCCTACCTCATGGTGCCCTGGGACAGAGCCTAATGACACGGGTCCCAAGGAGGAAGCTAGATTGTTTCCGGGGAGATCATCAGCCTCCCCTAAGCAACCTTTAGAATGGATCTCAGGGCTTAGGATTAAAGACGGCAGTGTGTGAGGTGAGACAGAGGCTTCCTCCTAAAACCACATATAATACAAAAATATAATTAATATGACTAATGCTGAAAGAGCAACAGGAAAGAGGGCTGTGCCAAACTGCATACACCTGGATAAAATAAACCTCATGGAAAAGGATAACTTACCAAGGCTGTGGCCTGGTGGGACCCAAGCCCTTCCCCCATCCCAGGTCACAGGCAGGAGGAAGAAAAACGGAGCAGGGAGGGAATGAGTGGAGGCATGTGACTGCTGAATACCTAACTCTGGAGATCTGCTCTGAGAGCACAAACCTACATTTCATGGTGCCTTCCTGGTATTTTCATGATTAGGGGGTTGGAAAGCTAAGACAGGCAGAATACCTGAAGAGACTGAGATTCCAGCCGCTTGTGGAAAGCAGGGATCCATATCTGGCTGCTCTGGGACAAAAGAAAGGTAGGCAGTCTGAGAGACTTCCTAACAGCAAGAGGGCTGCTAAAGGGGCAAGGATTGCACAGAGCTTACTGCTCAGGAGAAAGAACAGGTGGACAAAATTGTCTGGGTGCACTCTGCCCAGAAGGTTGGGAACTTTCTCAATCTTCAGGCATTCCAGCTCCCTGGCTGGGCACACAGCTTGAAGGACCCCTCCATGATATGAAGCCTGCTGCGCCTTTCTCCCAGCCAGCCCCACTTGGCTCACAAACCAGCAAACCGTACCCTGGCATTAGGTCAGCCAGAGAGAAGCCCCATCTACAACAACTACAAACACAAAACATAGAGGCTTATACCTGTGTGCTCGACCCACTAGTTCTGGCAGTGGAAGCAGGCATAGTAGCCAGGAAGCAGGAAGCAGGAAACAGCTCTTTCCTCACCCAGGTGCCAGTATTGCTCCCTGCAACCCCCAACATTGCATCAGGGCCTGAGCAGCTCCAGAGAGTAGAGCTGCTGGGCATAGACAGTGCCATATATGAATAAGAAACACCAAAGAAACCAGGGTCAAAGTAAAATTATGAATACAACACCTGAGAAAGATTCAAATGAAATCGACCTCATGAATCTTCTGGAACGGTATTTCAAAATAAAAATCATTAACATGCTCATGGAGGTACACAAAAATATTCAAGAACTCAGGAATGCATTCTGGTCAGAGATCCAATCATTGAAGAGCACAATGGAGGATATTAAAAACAGATTAGATACGGTGGAGGAGGTGATAAATGAAACAGAAATTAGAGAAGAGGAATACAAAGAAGCTGAGGCACAGAGAGAAAAAAGGATCTCTAAGAATGAAAGAATATTGAGTGAACTGTGTGACCAATCCAAACGGAACAATGTTGGCATTATAGGGGTACCAGAAGAAGAAGAGACAAAGAATAGGATAGAAAGTGTCCTTGAGGAAGTAATTGTTGAAAAATTCACCACTCTGGGGAAGGAGATAGTCTCTCAGGCCATAGGGATGCACAGATCTTCCAAAACAAGGGACCCAAAAAAGACACCACCAAGACATATAGTAATTACAATGGCAAAGATCAAGGACAAAGACAGACTATTAAAAGCAGCCAGAGAGAGAAATAATATCGCATAAAAAGGAAAACCCATCAGGCTATCATCAGACTTCTCAGCAGAAACCTTACAGGCCAGAAGAGAGTGGCATGATGTATTTAATGCAATGAAGCAGAAGGCCCTTGGACCAAGAAAACTTTATCCGGCAAGATTATTATTTAAATTTGAAGGAGGGATTAAACAATTTCCAAAGAAGCAAAACCTGAGAGATTTTGCTCCCACAAAACATCTCTACAGTGTATTTTGGAAGGACTACTATAGATGGAAGCGTTCTTAAGGTTTTAATAGCTGTCACCAGAGGAAATAAAACCACAGTAAAGAAAGTAGAACAGCTAATTACTAAGCAAATGCAAAATTAAATCCACTATCCCCAAAGTTAATCAAGGGATAGACAAAGAGTACTGAATATGATACCTAATATATAAAGAATGGAGGAGGAAGAAAAAGGAGAAGAAAAAAAGAACCTTTACATTGTGTTTTTAATAGCATATTAAGTGAGTTAACTTAGACTCTGAGATAGTAAGGAAGTTAACCTTGAACCTTTGGTAACCATGAATCTAAAGCCTGCAATGGCAATAAGTACATACCTATCGACAACCACCCTAAATGTAAATGGACAGAATGCACCAATCAAAAGACACAGAGTCACAGAATGGATAAAAAAACAAGACCCATCTATATGCTACCTACAAGAGACTCACTTCAAACCCAAAGACATACACAGACTAAAAGTAAAGGGACAGAAAAAGATATTTCATGCAAATAACAGGGAGAAAAAAGCAGGAGTTGCAGTACTTATATCAGGCAAAATAGACTTCAAAACAAAGAAAGTCACAAGAGACAAAGAAGGACATTACATAATGATAAAAGGGTCAATCCGACAAGAAGATATAACCATTGTAAATATCTATGTGCCCAACACAGGAGCACCTACATATGTGAAACAAACACTAACAGAATTAAAAGGGGAAATAGAATGTAATGCATTAATTCAACACTCCACTCACTTTGAAGGACAGATCAACCAGACAGAAAATAAGTAAGGAGACAGAGGCACTGAACAACACATTAGAACAGATGGACCTAACAGACATCTACAGAACTCTACACCCAAAATAGACAGAATACACATTCTTTTCAAGTGCACATGGAACATTTTCAAGAATAGATGGTATACTAGGCCACAAAAAGAGTCTCAGTAAATTTAAAAAGATTGAAATTGTACCAACCAGTTACTCAGACCACAAAGGTATGAAACTAGAAATAAATTATGCAAAGAAAATTTAAAATCCCACAAATACGTGGAGGCTTCACAACTTGCTCCTAAATAACCAATGGACCATGGCCAAATAAAAACAGAGATCAAGCAATATATGGAGACAAATGACAACAATAATTCAACACTGCAAATCTGTGGGACACAGCAAAGGATGTGCTAAGAGGAAAGTATATAGCAATACAGGCCTACCTCAGGAAAAAAGAACAATCCCATATGAACAGTCTAAACTCACAATTAACGAAACTAGAAAAAGAAGAACAAATGAGGCTGAAAGTCAGTAGAAGGAGGGGCATAATAAAGATTAGAGCAGAAATAAATAATATCGAGAAGAATAAAACAATAGAATCAATGAAAGCAAGAGCTGGTTCTTCAAGAAAATAAACAAAATAGATAAAACCCTAGCCAGACTTATTAAGAAAAATAGAGAGTCTGTACATATAAACAGAACCAGAAATGAAAAAGGAAAAATCACTCTGGACACCACAGAAATACAAAGAATTGTTAAAGAATACTATGAAAAATTATATGCCAACAAACTGGATATACTAGAAGAAATGGACAACTTTCTAGAAAAATACAACCTTCCAAGACTGACCCAGAAAGAAACAGAAAATCTGAACAGACCAATTACCAGCAACGAAATTGAACTGGTAATCAAAAAACTACCTAAGAACAAAACTCCTAGACCAGATGTCTTCACTGCTGAATTTTATCAAACATTTAGTGAATACCTAATACCCATCCTCCTTGAAGTTTTCCAAAGAGTAGAAGAAGAGGGAATACTTCCAAACTCATTCTATGAGGCCAACATCACCCTAATACCAAAACCAGGCAAAGACACCACAAAAAAAGAAAATTACAGACCAATATCCCTGATGAACATAGATGCAAAAATACTCAACAAAATATTAGCAAATCTAATTCAAAAATACATAAAAAAATCATCCATCATGACCAAGTGGGATTCATCCCAGGGATGCAAGGATGGTACAACATTTGAAAATCCATCAACATCTTCAACTACATCAACAAAAAGAAGGACAAAAACACATGATCATCTACATAGATGCTGAAAAACATTCAACAAAATTCAACATCCATTCATGATAAAAACTCTCAACAAAACGAGTATAGAGTGCAAGTACCTCAACATAATAAAGGTCATATATGACAAACCCACAGCCAACATTATACTTAACAGCAAGAAGCTGAAAGCTTTTCCTTTAAGATCAGGAACAAGACAAGGATGCCCACTCTCCTCATTTCTATTCAACATAGTACCGGAGGTCCTAGCAATGGCAATCAGACAACACTAAGAAATAAAAGGCATCCAGATTGACAAGGAAGAAGTTAAACTGTCCTTGTTTGCAGATGACATGCTATTATACATAAAAAACCCCAAAGAATCCATTCCAAAACTACTAGATCTAATACCTGAATTTTCAAAGTTGTGGGATACAAAATTAATACACATAAATCTGTTGCATTCCTATACACTAATGAAGAACTAGCAG
This sequence comes from Smutsia gigantea, assembly GCA_032199065.1. Classification (NCBI taxonomy): domain Eukaryota; kingdom Metazoa; phylum Chordata; class Mammalia; order Pholidota; family Manidae; genus Smutsia; species Smutsia gigantea. The sequence continues at coordinate 56,115 of JAVSCE010022772.1, read as the reverse complement.
AAAGAAAAATCAGGAAAAGAATTCCATTCACAGTTGCATCAAAAAGAATAAAATACCTAGGAATAAACCTAACCAAGGAAGTTAAAGACCTATACTCTGAAAACTACAAGACACTCATGACAGAAATTAAAGAAGATACCAATAAATGGAAACACATCCATGCTCATGGATAAGAAGAATTAATACTGTCAAAATGGCTATCCTGCCTAAAGCAATCTACAGATTCAATGCAATTCCTATCAAAACACCAACAGCATTTTTCAATGAACTAGAGCAAATCGGTCTAAAATTCATATGGAACCACAAAAGACCCCAAATAGCCAAAGCAATCCTGAGAAGAAAGAATAATGCTGGGGGGATTATGCTCCCCAACTTCAAGCTCTACTACAAAGCCACAGTAATCAAGGCAATTTGGTACTGACACAAGAAGAGAACCATAGACCAATGGAACAGACTAGAGAGCCCTGATATAAACCCAAGCATATATGGTCAATTAATATATGATAAAGGAGCCATGGATATACAATGGGGAAATGACAGCCTCTTCAACTGGTGTTGGCAAAACTAGACAGTTACATGCAAGAGAATGAAACTGGATCATTGTTTAACCCCATACACAAAAGTAAACTCGAAATGGATCAAAGACCTGAATGTAAGTCATGAAACCATAAAACTCTTAGAAGACAACATAGGCAAAAATCTCCTGAATATAAGCATGAGCAACTTCTTCCTGAACGCATCTCCTTGAGCCAGGAAACAAAAGCAAAAATGAACACATGAGACTACATCAAACTAAAAAGTTTCTGTATGGCAAAGGACACCATCAACAGAACAAAAAGGTATGCTACAGTATGGGAGACTATATTTGTAAATGACATATCCAACAAGGGGTTAACATCCAAAATATATAAAGAACTCACATGCCTCAACACCCACAAAGCAAATAACCCAATTAAAAAATGGGCAGAGGATATGAAGAGACAATTCTACAAAGAAGAAATTCAGATGGCCAACAGACACATGAAAAGATGCTCCAAATCACTAATCATCAGGGAAATTTAAATTAAAACTACAGCAAGATATCACTTCACACCAGTAAGGATGGCCAGCATCGAAAAGACTAAGAACAACAAATGCTAGCGAGGATGCAGAGAAAGGGGAACACCCCTACACTGCTGGTGGGAATGTAAGCTAATTCAACGATTGAAAAGCAATATGGAGGTTCCTTTAAAAACTAAAAATGGAAATACCGTTTGACCCGGGAATCCCACTCCTTGGAATTTACCCAAAGAATACAATTCTCAGATTCAAAAAGACATATGCACCCCTATGTTTGTTGCAGCACTATTTACAATAGCCAAGATATGGAAGCAAAATAATTGTCCATCAGTAGATGCATGGATAAAGAAGTGGTATATATATACAATGGAATACTATTCAGCCATAAGAAAGAAACAAATCCTACCATTTGCAACAACATGAATGGAGCTAGACGGTATTTTGCTCAGTGAAATAAGCCAGGCAGAGAAAGACAAGTGCCAAATGATTTCCCTCATTTGTGGAGTATAACAATGAAGCAAAACTGAAGGAACAAAGTAGCAGCAGACTCACAGACTCCAAGAAGGGACTAGTGGTTACCAAAGGGGAGGGATGTTGGAATGCAGGTGGGGAGGGAGGGCGATGGGTATTGAGGGGTATTATGTTTAGTACACATGGTATGGGAGGATAACGGGGAAAACAGTGTAGCTCAGAGAAGGCAAACTGAATCGGTGGCATCTTACTACACTGATCGACAGTGACTGCATTGGGGTATGAGTGGGACTTGATAATATGGGTAAAAGTAGTAATCACATTGTTTTCTCATGTGAAACCTTCATAAGAGTGTATGTCAATAATACCTAATACAAAATTAAAAAAAAAAAGAATAGATCTCGTCATCATGCCTCCACACTGTTGACCTCAGTCTATATAAAAAGGTAGAGCCTCAACCCCTGCCCTCTCTTTTCTACCCCCATGGCTCTGCACACCCCCTGACTCAAATATACCCTGCCTGGATCCCCTAAAACCTTTCGCCTTACCTTGGACAATCCAGGTCTGTCATCTGGAAAATCCTGTGCTCTTACTCTTTTCTGTGAGATTCCTTGCACCTTCTTGGAGTAATTGAAAACTGTACGCCCCACCCACGGGGGTCACGGCTCACCTCAGTACTCTCTTGAGTGACAGCTATTTTTCTCCCGCACTCCTAGTGCAGTGGCTGGGAGTGAGGTATATATCCTCTTCGTTGTTCCCAGGTAACTTTTTCCTTTCTCTCTCTTAAAACCCGCAGTCCTTCTGAGGCACATGTCATCAGATAGATACACAATCTACTTCTCCTTATTATAATTATCCACTATATTCATGATTACTACCCTCCGTTGTCCTACAACCTTTTTGCTATGGTTCCACCTTCCCAGGGTTTCTGGTCTGATGGAGCTTAGGGATTTCACATGCATAGATGACATATCCAAACCCTGGTGCCAGGCCTGTGCCCTCCTCATGTCCACAGATCCTGTCTTTTGGGTGTCTGCGGTCAGGCTCCCCTCTGCTCATGTCCTGACATTGTGTCTGACACCAGCACCACCTACAAACATCTCAGCTTCATCTCTCCTGCCCTCTGACCACCACCTCCCCTACCTACAGCCCACCCTCTGCAGTATCCCCACTCCAACAACCTCCTGCAACCACGGTCTCCTCCTTGGGCCTGAATTGCCCTCCTTACATTAAAGACACCTCCTTGCCCAATCCCTTAATCCCATTGCTTTAAATTTATTAAACCCGACTGGTCACCTATGGCAGATGTTTCTGGAAAACCATATGGCTAAGCAAGAGCACAACTGCACCAGCCCATCTCCCTTAAAATGCACGACCACAAGTTAAAGTGGCCATTGGAGCTGCCTGGTAGCCCAGTATTTCTCTGCTGAGAGGACGTTCCTTTCTGAGACCCACTACAGGACTTTTCTCTTTAAGTGGACTCATCCCCTCCACCACCTGCACTGCTGATGACCTTCATTCTTTTTTCCCTTATTTCTCTGAGAATACAAAAAGTAATCACAAGAGAGCTCCCATCTTCCATTCCCAAACTACCAATGCCTCTATGTGCTAACTTACACATTCTATGCCTTTCCTGTTGCTTCTCCAAGAACTGTGGTTCCTATCCTCTCTCACCTACTCCAGAACTCCGCTCCCATGTCTTAAGCAACATCAACTACCCCTTTTCTCAGGATCATTCTTCAGCATGCAAACATGCTGTTAATTAAAACAAAATCTGCAATGAAACCACATTCCCCTCCAGCTACCCCACCACTCCCCTGTTCTGCTATACAGCAAAACTACTTGGATGAGTTGTATATAGGTAGGAGCCTCTTCTCTTTATATTCTACTTCATTAAAACTGATTGTCAAGATCACCAATGAGCTGCGCACTGCTGGGGGCCAATACTTGGCCCTCATCTTTATCCAGCTCTCATTTGACAAAATCGATCACTTTCTCCTTGAACTGCTTTATTCTTTGCTTCCAGATTACAATACTCTGCTGGTTTTCCTCCTCCCTCTCCAGCTGCTCCTTCTCAGTGTCCTTGCTTACTTCTCCTGCCACTGTCTCTGCTGGCACATGGGGCTAAGCCAGCACCATCTCTCACTTGCATCACTGCAGCCACCTCCTCAAGGGCCTCCTGGCCTAGGGTCCTGCCCTCACACCATCCACCACACAGCACCAGGAGATCCTTTTAAAAGACACGCCAGATCATGTTATTCTGCTGGTCTCAAAGTCTCCACTAGCTCCCATTCACACTCAGAATAAAGCGCAAAGGCCTTGCCATGGTCCACAAACCCTTACATCAGCTGGCGCTGGACCATCTGTCCAAACTCATCTCCCTCCTGCTGGCTGTCCGTTCCTCATTCAGCTCCAGCCACACTGGTCTCCTTGTAGGTCCACAGACACAACAAGCAGGCTCCTACCTCCAGGTGTTTGCACTGGCTGATTCTCATGCCTAGACTGCTGGTCCCACAGAGATGGGTGTGGCAGCTGGCTCCACACTTCACTTAGGTCTCTGACCAGTGTCGCCTCTTCAGAGAAGCCTTTCCTGACCACCTCATCTGAATGAGGAACACCTATCACTCCGTCTTCTCATCCTTCTTTCTCTCTATTCACATTTGTCACTATATGTCATTTACTATTTGTTACTTTATCTTTCTCCCCCACTAGAATGGCTCCCTGAAAGAGGGGACTTTGGCCCACTGTTATCTCCAGGGCCTAGAACAGAGTCTGGAACCAAGTGATGCTTCAGTAAATAAGCATTTGCTGAATGAATGAATGCGTGAATCTATCTTGTCTTTGTGCTCTGAGAAAACCTACCCCAGGTGAGGAGGAATTCCCAGGTATCAGGAATAGGAGGCAGTCAAACTCCCATGTCACTTCTGCAAGTAACTACAGGATAACAGCTTGCGTTTTATATATATTCTTCATGGTCCTCCCGGGATGTCCCACGGCAGCCTCAGTCGCTGTATGTTGCACATGCACCTCCGCCTACAATGAAAGCACAGGCCACCTACCCTCCTCTCTGAACCTGCTCGTGATCCTTGAGTAAAACAAAATGTGATTGCAGAATTTTAAAGGTACGAAGGTATCCATCTATACCTGAATAATGACTCCAAAATCTCTCAGGGTACAATCAGGAAAAAGAGATTCATTACCAAATTTATGAAGCATGAGAGTATTCCTTAAAGAATTTATTTATAATGTCATCTCGATGTTCCTGTCAGAAAGAACACTTCTTTTCCAGTAATCAACCTAACTCTCCTAGGTCAGACATGTGGTGTCAGACATCTTAATAAATCGATATGATTTCTCAGGAAATAGAAAAAATTGAAAAGTCTAATCCATAATAGCTTACATTAAAAACCTGAAAGTTAAAGGTCATCTTTCAAGCTTTGGTCATGGCTCCGAAATTGAAACATTTTATCAGAGTCAGTCCCCAGGAGACAAATGTACAGCCACGTGCTTAGATTCATACCGAAAGGTAAACATACACTAAAGGTACCACAGATCTTCGGTCAAGAGAATGCCTTGCTTTACTCCGAGTGAGGAAGATACATCCCAGAATCTGTTTCTAGAAATTTCACTGAGAGACAGATGTTAGCCTTGAAGGAATTAACTCTAATAAATAAAAAGGATGATTCTCAATGCACTATTTAATCCTCAGAACAACTTTGGGATGTAGGCCCTGTTATCATATCCATTTTACAGATGAGTAAACTGAGTCAGAGAAAGGTTGAGTATGCTGCCTGAGACCACACAGGGTAAGGCATAGAGCTGGAAGCTGAACCCAGGCAGTTTAGCTCCAGACTCCCTGCTTAACACTCAGCCACATTGGTTTACATAATGGGACCTGCATTGCTGTCTCTTGAAGACATTTTGAAATGACCAGATTTCAAAAGTAAAAGAAATTACTGACTAACGAAAAGATGGCAAATAGATTGGTTATATTTCCTCTTTGATTACTTCACACACAATTTATTCTCAACTATTCCAAATGCAAGAGTTAACTTTTTCCCTCAACAAAACATTTTTCACTGTGAAGGAGGGTATGCAAGCTTACACACGTGATAAAATCACACTGAACGCACACACACATGAGTGCAAGTAAAATTAGGGGTGTCTAAATAAATGGATTATACCAGTGTCAGTATGTGATATTACAGTTTTGCAAAATGTTACCACTGGGGGAACTGAGTAAATGGTACATGAGATTTCTCTATTATTCCTTAGATCTACATGTACATCTACAATGATCTCAATAAAAGTTGTAGTTGCAAATTATTAAAACTTCATACGCTTAGGGGTTTACGCTGTTTTGAAAAACTGTTTGCAAACAGACTTGGATTTTCCATGCTGAATGTCAAACTAGTTGGCTCTTGATAGGATGAAGTTTTGGGAAACTCCTGCTAACACACCTCCCCGCCATCACTCTTGCCCCACCTCCAGGTGGGGTTCTTGTGACCCCTTGCTTAAGGCAGTTTGGTGGCTTTTTATAATAAGGTCCGAAATCCTTCACATGGCCCTAGCTCTCTCCACTCCAGCCACACAGGCTTTTCCTCCTGTCCCTGTTCCGTCTCTGAGCCAGAGGCGGCTAGTCGAGCTGCTCTGACACTTGGGCCACATTACGCACCAGTGGCAATGGTGTTTATAGTGTCAGGGGTAAAGAGAGATACTGCGTGGAGCCTTCAGCAGGCCCCGGTTAGGTGAATCGCAGCAAAAACCCTAGAATTTTGGAACAAGGCCCTGCCGTCATCTGCAGGTAACTACTCTCCTTTTGAGAAACAGCTTTTGACATGCTGCTGGACAAAATACTCAGCCACAGGCCACCAAGCTACCATGCCACCCAAACTGGCCATCATGAACTGGGCGCCATCCAGCCTGGCCGGCCATAGAGCTGGTCACGGAGAACAGCACTTCGTCATCGGATGGGAATGTTCTTTATATTCGGGCTTACAAAGGTCGAAGGTTCGCCTAAGTTACAGGAGGAAGTTCCCCCAGTGTCCATGGCCGCCGCCCCTGCTCTGTCACCTTGTTCCTCCCAGCCCACACCTCATGGGTAGTTCCATGCAATCATCTGACTGAGGAAGAGAAAATTCAAGCTTTTTTTAATGCTAGTTCTGCATGACATGCAGGTACCACTCAAAAGAGGACAGCTTCAGCACGACAGTCCCTTCCTGGAGCATCTATGAAGGACAGTGGGGGAGGGAAACTCTCCCAATGGGCAAAAGTTCAAGTAGTGTTTCTGGTTGTTCGTTTTGCTTGGAAGAAGAAATGGCCAGGGACAGCAGCCTATACGGCTTCATGGGCTATAGGCCGTGGTTTGGCTGGATGGTCAGGAACTTGGAAGGAATATGATTAGAAATCTGGTAAGAAAGAGGTCTCAGGGATTGGTAAGCACATAGACCTCTCTGCATGGACAAAAACACTTAATGATATCTGTGTTCATGTGAAGGCTCAGCAATGGGTTATCGCAGCAAAGGGGGATTTTAATAATCAGGTGGAGAGGATGACCTGTTATATAGATATTAATCAGCTTCTTTCCCCAGCCATTCCTGTCATTGCCCAAAAAGGCTCATGAAACAAGTAGCCACAGTACTAATGCAGTAATGTCACGCTTGTGACATAGTGTCGTCAAGGGTTTGAGCTCATGTTGATATACACTGCTCATTACATAGCCTGATACTGTAGTTCAGCGCAATCACTACAATGAGAAAGAATACAAATGTTTGTTGTTTACATATTTAACAGGAGGCAGAACCAAATTTCTAACAAATATTAGCTTGTCAAGTATTTAAAAGAGCTCTACTAAAGAAGCTTAAAGAATCAAAAGTTGGGTTCCATTTCCTATATCTCAAAAGTGAAAAGTCTAAATTCACCCAAATAACTTGAATCTTTGCTGAAACTAAACAGATCTGCATGCGTGTGCCAGCAAAAACTGTTATGAGAAAAAGCAGCAGTATTTTTTTTACTAATTACTGATCATTTGCTGGATTATATGCTGATCATAAAAGCATTTTGCTCAGAGTAAGAGCTTTACAAACATCTGAAAGGACGTGGATAAGTATGTCGACATTAAGTAGTATGGGAGACTAGGCATTCTAAAAAATCCCTCAGCCAATAGCTAAAACAGAAACGGGGCTGACCACAAGCATACTGGGCTGCTGGTTGCACAGCAATGGGATGTAATCTGAAGTCCAGGTGTAGTGCTAGAAGGCAGTAAAAGCAAGGAGAGAGGAGAGTGCTGGACGGAGGCAGGCAAAGCGGTTAGCCAAACCTGAGAAGTCCACATCACACCATAACTCCTGAAGGAACTATCTTTTGTATTTAATAGGGCCTCATGGTACTGAAGCTAAAGGCTTTAGGGAACTGCCTCATAACACAATAGGCACGGGGCCAGGTTGCATCCTAAATGTGAGAAAAAACAAGGGTCAAAGATGAGCTCAAGTGGGTAATATTTTGGAAATTGCCAAGATTTGTTCATCTTTTCTAGCAAGAGAAGGGTAAGAGACTGCTTCAAAGTTTCCTTCAGCACTAACGCAGGACCATGCAGTAGGAAGTGGAGATGCTCTCCTGGCTGGCAGAGCATTCAAAGCGAGTCACAGAAGGACCTGAACCCCCTCCCGTTGTCAGCGGCGAGGATTACTTTAAGAGCAACAAACCAGCCTTGGAGGAGGACCAACAAATCCCTGTTTATGGCAAACAGAATTTTATGGCTCCTTTTCTAACTCCTTATTCCAGCTGGAATTAATTTTGGCATGTGGTTTAATTTGAGGCTCCAAGTTGATTTTATTCCAAGTATGTAACCGGTTTTTTCATCTAGGGATGAGGATACGAAAGTCACAAAGAAAAAGAGACAGGGATCTGACTACAAGAAAAACTTTCAACTACTATATATTTAAAAAAATCGCAAATAAAAATGAAAAGGTAAAGGACATATTGAAGAGAAAAAAAGAACTACTAAAGGTTGATATTCATAATGTAAATGCATTCTTTCCACTCCATATGAGCAATGCTGATATACTACAAGAAAACAGGTGAAGGGCAAGAACAGAAGCTCACAGAAGAATAGAAAAACACAGAGAAAAAAGACCTAACTGGTAACAATTTAAACGATCTAATATTTTAACATATCAAATTGGAAAGATTTTTTTAAATAGATACAATGATGAAGTGGATTTAGGGAAGTAGATAATCTCATACTCTGCTAAGGGTGGGGGCAGTAAACTTCAACAAATCTCTTGAAAGCAAGTAGGTGCTATGTGTTAAATATTTTAAAATGAGACTATTCTCTGACTCCGCAATCCCACTGTAGGGACTTATCTTAAGGAAATCATCAAAGGTATGATGAAAGATGTAAGTGCAAATTCAGTGATCATACTCCAAACATTTTTAAGAACAAAACCCTAAGCATGCATTAATAAGAGAATTAAATACATGGTAGCATACATATATCCTGAAACATCCTGCATCCATTTTAAAATCGTGTTTTCAAGGAAAGGGTAGTAATTTTGACAAACACCAATTCACTGTAATGTTAACCGAAAAACAGACAATAAAAAATGATATAGGATCTCCATTAACTATACAATCAATCTTTCTCTCTTATTTTTTTCCTCCCTCTCTCTCACACACACACTCAGTGTATTTCTTCATGTGTAGGTCCCTCAGGCTTTGTGGGACACCTGGGGCCAGACTAGCCATAGCCACGGTCCAAATTCAATGGCTCCAGCCCCGCTACTCATATAGGAGCTCTGACTCTCCTGGGCGTCACCGACTCACACTTGCAGTGACCTTCTGGGCATCTGCTGAGCCACCCTTCAACCTGCCTCCAAGCACCATCATGTTTCCTAGGCGCTGTGCAGCGTCAGCCCGCACCCATCGCCACATGTGCCATCTTCAAGGTGATCTATGATGACAAAGGAGAGGTTTCTCTCCCTTTAGCTACACTTGAAATGATCCCAAGCCATACTTTTTGGCTGCAGCATTTTTGAAACAGGTCTTTGTGGGCCCCAGACATGTGTTACATGGCTCCAGGACTGACAGGCACCTGGGAATGGTGGTCACTGAGGTAGTCCCACCCTCCGAGGGAGTCTGGGGCTTTCTTAATGAGACAAGTTCATGTTGGTTGGGTCTTTCTTTTCTGAGCATGAGCTCACACCCAAGCCCAGGCACTAGCAGACTTGTCAGACCACTGCCACCAGCTCACAGGAAGGCGTCACGGTGGGGCTGGTGTTTCTGCACAGTAAACAGCCCATCTCACTCATTCAGTGGAAATCTGCAGACAATACTAACAATCCCTGTTACATACACACAGTTTTACAAAATCACAAAAAAAGTACCACAAAAAATTAACTGTGTATTCATTTTCAGTGTGTTAAGAGCAACACTTATTTCACTTTTTAAAGCTTTTTTTATATTTCCATTTTGTCTAAACTGAGCATCCACTGTGTTTAGAAGTAGAGAAAATGCTACTTTTCAAGAAAACTAGAAGTGCTTTTGAGATCCTAGATACAGATGAAAGTAAATACTAAAATGTAATAATAATGGCTGTAAATCTTCAAATAAAGTAACACTAACCACTAGGTTTATAGAAAAAAATACTTCATGTTGGTTTTTCTGTAAATTTGCATGACTCCTGTGTGTTTGCAATTATACCAGAAATAAATTTTACAGGTGTGCACTTTTGGAATGTCCATTTTAAAGCTTGAGGATAAGTTAAATAGTTTCTAACACTGCATGATCGATTGTGGTAGCGCTGGGATTGGAGGCTCGGATCCCCCTTCAGGAGAAAGCTGCCAGGAGGAGTATAGTCAGCCCGCATCCTGTAGCCACCATGCCCCCAGGATCTGCCACAGCACCCCAGCCAAGGCCACACTCCCCAGCTGCCCGAGCCAATGCCTGAGCATGGTGGGGTACAAAGGCTCGCCAGGCCTGCCCAAGGGGGACTCTCCTAATGGGCAGTCTGTTCTGGGGCACTCCACTGGTCTAGCCAAGACTTTTTCAGTGCTATACTCAGTTTGAGACTTTTCTAACCAACCGTCCCTCCTTCCTGCTTTCCTTTCACAGATGTCAGCCTGCAATCACAGTCTGACAGTTTTTCCCAACTCCTCTTGCCCCCTCACCCTGTATCCTTTACAGGTTTGTCTCTCTATGAATCTCTTTCATGTACAGTTCTGTCATGCAACCTGCTTCTCAGGGCACCTGAACTGACACGATAATCGACAATGCTGTCTTATTGGTTTTTGCATGGTGTTATAAGAGAATGCTTTTACTGTAGATATACAACACATTAAATTTCGTGAATGCCAATCAATTGCTTATTTTTAAAAGTATTCATGGGATAAATACTAATATAGATCTTAGCTTTCATACACTAAAACTGCTAGTTAAATGATTTGACAGGTATAACTGTTGAGGACAAAATTTAAGTAGAAACTATGACTGTTTTCATAGACTGCAATAATTTTATATTTTATACATTCGCATAGCTCAAGTGATATTGATACACACACACACACACACACACACACACACACACACACACACACACACTTTCCAGGCTACTGAGGCACTCAGCGTAACACACTTAGGTCTTCCAAAGGAAATGATATTAATCGGAGGTATAAGTCACCAATCTACTAACCACAAATCAAGGCTTAAAAACAATATCCTACATATGATTTGGGTAATTATTACCTTTGTAATTTGTATTCTGTTAATTATCATCAAACAAGCATTTATTTGGTTTCTGCCATATCCTGGACTCTACAACCAGACAAAACTGCAAATAGGTGAAGTTACCTCTGACACATTCCCACTCAGTGTTAACCTCTCAAAAATTCTTCCCAGAGGCCGTGCACCATCCCACTGCCCTTTGGGGCTGTAAGGTGCCCCTCTGCCCAGCCAGTCACAGCCGGGTCCCCTCACCCCGCTACAAAGCACTTTCAGGCTTCAGGGTTTTTCCCTCAACTTGTTCCCAAATCCAGATGTTCCGTTCTCTTCTGATTTTTTTTTTTAATAAATGTGAGGATAATTTGTGTCCTCTAAGGTGTTCACGAGTGATACCAGCTCATAACACAATTGCTTTTCAGGAAGAAGGTAATTTGAGTTGCAGTTAAAATTGTCCTGCCAAGCTAACCCTGTGACCTGGATCTTAAAGGGATTAAAGACAAAGCTTCATTGATTTGATAGGTGAACTATAGCTGACTTCCATTTTTATGCTGAACCACAGCTTTCTAAATATTCCTTGTCAAATGTGTGTGTTCCTGCAAGCTTTGCCTACAAAGATGTTAACATAAGACAGCTGCTAAAGAATTGTGTGAAGACAAAAACTGCAAGTAAGAGAGATGCACAGATAAACATTCAGTTTGTCTAGGCATATCAGAAGCCCAACGCACTAAACATCTTACACAAAGTCCTGAAAATTCCAGCCGCTGTTAAACTTATCAATCTGCTATTGATGCTCGTTTGATAACATCTGATTTCCTTCTTAAAGTTTATAAATTAATTTACCAACTCTTTAAGCTCAGTAACAAACCTACTCAGGAAAGGTCCAGGCCAGCTCATGAGAACAACTGGATCTGGGCCATTTTATATAAACAAAGCATCATCTGACTTATTAAACTGTCACGGGAAATATCATAGGAAGGAAGAGATGGGAATGGAAAATTTAAACACTTTGAGCAATTACTCGGATCCTGTCTTTTAACATGTAAGATATTTTGTGATACAAGTTCCCACCATTTCTGTAAATGATCCTTGTTTTTTAAATGCTTTTCACACACACTAGTTCATTCAATTGTCAAAACAGTTGTGCCCTGTAGGTTTGCATTAGCTCCACTTTGCAGATAAGGAAATGGCTGTTGGTAGAATTTTAGTGATTTAGATGAGACCCACATCTGCTGCATGGCAGACATGAATAAGAGCTCTACCACACAGCTTCTCATTATGCCACACCATCCTTTCTTCCTCCGTCACAGCACGTCAAAGAGGCATTACTGGCTGTTCAAGAAAGTGTTCCTTGGTCACAAAAGATGACCACATCACAAGATTAAAAGTAACGCAAATGAGAGAAAATATTCTTTTGTTCTCTCAAACCTAAGTACATTTTCTCTGGCTTAAGTAAAAGGTATGATATCTTCTTCTGGAAGAGAATGCTATCAAATGAAAACTAATGAAAATGATAATACCAAATATGCCAATATAACTGTCATTACTTAAAGTCATATTTTAAATCTGTAGTGGGTCAATACAATGTTCAAATGGGAAAAGAACCCTAAAGTGCTGGTTATCTGGAAACTCCAGAGAGTCAAGTGTCCTGAAGAGTTGATGGTTTATATCTTTAGACAATCATTTCTGTTCATCTCAAATGCTTATGTTTTAGTCATTCCTTTAAATCTGACATTAATTCTCTGTTAATAGGTTATTAGTCTTTGTTCTCCACATGGCTGTGCTTTTTTAAAAAAACAGATCTTGTTTTGTCCTTTATTGTAAAACTGCCAGGAGCCCCTTGTCACTGCTATTATATGTCTCCTCCAGGAAACTCCCTTTTAATTTGATAATTCCAAAGGGCTGTGTGATTAGACACCAAACTATCACATTAAATTCATTAACGCAGCAAACAGTTATGGAGCCCTGTATTTACGAGCAACAGTCTGGCAGGTGCTGATGACACAAATTATGTGGGATGTGGCCACTGTCCTCCAGGAACTCAGTTTAAAGGAGAAGATGAGTGTGGAGAAGGAGGGATTCAATAAGGGGGCCCGAGACTCTAATGCAGATCAGACAAGCTACCCTTGGGCACCCAGGAGACAGAGAAACTAGCTCAGCCTTGAGAGACTGGGAATGAATAGGTCCTGGGAGTGAGTTTTGAGCTAAAGAATATATACAGTTTTGTTAGGCAAAAAATAATAGGTAAAGGTATTACAGGTACAAAAGAAAAGAGCATAAGAAATGGCATGAAGTGATGAAAAGACTTGGTGGATTTAGACAAAGTAGAGAATTTAAAAATTATGAGTCAAATAAGACATTCTGTAAAATAAATTTTTAAGTCAGAGATGGAGAGGTACAAAGCATGAGGGTTAATAAATGAACCTGTTGACATCCATTTGGGGTTCACAGAGGACTGTTTTCTTCCTGGTTAGAGGTGTTAGACACTACCATATAACTGAGCCACAGGCAGGTAAATTGTCATTGTTACATGGGCCTATTTTGAATCATAATTTTTTCTACTAATTAACATGACCTTACTTGTAAGTGCCCATTTACAACTTCATGCAGAACATGTATGTAAATATAACTGCACCTTCCCAGAATATGAGTTCCATGAAGACATGGACTTGTTTCCTTCACTGATGATTCCCCAGCACCTAGAGCGCTTAAATGTTTGTTGACTGAACTAATGCACAGGTTGCACTTACAGAGTGCTTTAAAACATGCACACCATTTTCACATCTATTAACTGCTTTTATCCTACTAACACAGCACAAACGAAATCAAGAAGCACTTTAAATCAAGTTCCTCAGGCTCCCCTCACTTGGCCTTAGAGCTATTGTGGCAAAACTTAAGAATGGTGTGGATGTCTTCTCTGGAAAAATGTCTGTCTAAGTCATCTGTCCATTTTTTTCAATGGATTATTTGCTTTTTTGGTGCTAAATTGTGTGAGCTCTTTATGTATTTTGGATATTAGCCCCTTATCAGATATATCATTTGTATATGTCTTCTCCCATTCAGTAGGTGGCCTTCTGTTTTGCTGATGGTGTCCTTTGCTGTGCAGAAGCTTTTTTCGTTTCATGTAGTCCCACATGTTTATTTTTACTTTTGATTTTCTTGCCTGGGGAGATATATCCAGAGAAAAATTACTAATGCTGATGTTCAAGAATTTACTGCCTATGTTTTCTTCTAGGAGTTTTATAGTTTCAGGTCTTTATTTAGGTCTTTAATCCATTTCCAGTTTGTTTTTGTGTATTATGCTAAGTGATATCAGACAGACAGAGAAAGATCAATACCATATGATTCTGCCTATACATGGAATCTAAAAGAATAAAACAAATGAACAAACAAACAAAACAAATAGACTTATAAACACAGAGAACAGACTGATGGTTGCCATAGGAGAGGGGGTGGGAGAATGGCCAAAATTGATGAAGGGGCTAAAGAGGTACAAACTTACAATTATAAAATAGTCACAGGGATGAAAGCACAGCATAGGGAATATATTCTAATATCTTTGTATATTGACAGATCATAACTATACTTATTGTGATGAACACTTATTAATGTATATAATCATTGAATCACTATATTACACACCTGAAACCAATATAATATTGACTATCAGCTTACATCAGTAAAAAACAAAACAAAGTAAAAATCATTATTTCTGTAATAAAAAAACATGGAACTAATGGTTCCTACCTTTAGTACTACTGCTGCCTTAAAACAAAAACAATCATGCAAATTTTTCTCCATAGGAAAGGACTTTTCCAGATTAAACAAGCAATATACTAATGAGTATTAATGATTTTGTTTTCAGACTATCTATGCCATCTGTTACACCTGGCTTATTGTAGAGTGACAGAATTGAAAAGTGATACCAAATTATAGTACTTATCCACAGAATCATCTGAAGGATTTGTTAAACTACTGATAGCTCTCCCCTTACTTCCTCCTGAAGGTTTCTGTTTCAGTAAATCTGGGATGGGACCCAAGAATTTACATTTCTAACAAGTTCAGCCATGCTGGCGCTGCTGTTCCAGGGACCACACCTTGAGAACTACTGACCTGGAAAGTCAGTCTATCGATACTGGATGCAAAAATATAATACACCAGCATAATTCCACTACAGCAATTACATCAGTAGGCCCTTGCTTTTATGGTTAGCTATTTTTGGTAAGTATTTTTGCCCCACATCAATCCTCAGTCAGATAGAGAAATAAAGTTGTTCAGACTAATTATTTTATGAAAGCTACAGTTTCATTCATCTCTTGCAAGTAAAAATGAGTTAAAAGAAGGAAAAACACACAACACAAAAGGGAACAGGTAACTATAGAGAATTAGGATAACACTAATTATTTTTGATGACATATTCCAATTTAGAACAAGTTTCTTTTGTCCAAACAGGAAAGAAATTTGCTAAAACTTTAAATAAAATTTGCTGTTTAAATAGAAAATCAGACCCATATTTCCAAAGGAATGGAATTTTCATCATAGAATCAAGTTACTTGGTGCATAAATTTAGTATGTAGAAGCTTCATGCTTCCTAAAGACAAACTGGAAAACAGCTGTTAGGTACTTCTCCCCACTCCTCACAGCCTTAATTTTACAGGGAAGAGCTGGTTTTTGTTATTTATAAGTGCTTTTCAGTGTTTCCCATTATACACTTCACCCTACTGTTGTTTGTTGAGTTCAAAAGGTGATGATTGGCTATTCAGTTCAGGGCTCATGAGGTTCTAGAAGTTGGTGAGCTCAATTATGAGATAAAATGCCATTTCTTGCACATACCACATTAAAATCCAGAAATTTGTATTTCGGTATGTCAAATAAACTTCCATGTTACAGTAAAATATCTACATAATACATGAATATATGTGCATATATGTATATTTATACTGAAATATATTTTTTCTTACAAATATATATATATATACTGAAAACAATATGTATATACTGAAAAAAAATCCTCTGTTTTACAGAGTTGTTAAATTACAGTGCTAACTGATTCTAAAGCTCTTTGAACTTATGTTATCAGTCCAAATACTCTCCTCTAAGTTTACAGTTTCTCAGATGCACAAACTCCCCGTGCATGTATGCAAAGCAAATCTGATCTCTACAAAACAATAAAAAACACTACTACAACAGTTTGAGTTACTAAATCTTTTCAAATAAAGAAAATGTCAAATAGAGACACAACAACAGAAAGTACTAGAGTGATAAACTACTTCCAAAACTGCAAAATAAACAATTCTATCAGAGATTTCTAAGAAGAAACCATCTCTGCAGTTACCCACTGGAGGCTAGGATGGTGAAGCCTCCTGAAGAATTCCTGTTCATCACGGTGGAGAGAAGCTAGGTCAGGAGTAGCAGCTCCCATCAGTGACACGCTATTTCACAGTTGCATGTGGCAGGGTGTGATGCTTCCCCTGAAGCATTTTCCCATGACAGAATGAATACCCCTGAACACAAAGTCCGTTTGGGAAAATCTTGGTTTAAAAATCCTGAAAGGAAGGTTAGAATTGAAGCAGAAGCCCAAGTGGTAAGACTCCTGCCTTCAAACCTATCACCATTCCTAAGAGCTATTAATATTTCATGAAAAAGGAAACAAATGAGATTTAAAGGACCATAAAAAAAATTCCAAAAACCTCTTGTCACAAAAAGAACAATGGAAAAGCGCCCACTGCCGTCCCCACAAATGCTGAGCCGGTCATGTAAGAGTCTGGGCTGCCTTCTGCCCCTTTCCCTTCCTCGCTCTTCTCTGTGTCAAACAGGGTGACCCTGCAAGCTACCCTTGTCAGGTTCTCTGCCTCCTGGCATCACACACACACACACAGTTTCAAACTTACAAAACAATCCAGATGTAAAAGTAGAATCTCCAGGACCTAAATGAACCCAGTTAACCCAACAGGTACTAACTTGGTGCTTGGTAGACTCTTCCCATCATTAAACTTACCAGGCCACCAATTTTACACCTGATGAATTGGTAATGGACTGGGGCTTGTCTTTGTGCATTAAGCAATATTGTTATGAACACTGAACAATACCAATGATGCATATGGACCACTGGTACACATCTACCGTCACTAATAAGGTCTCACCTGTAAATCTGAGCCTTGGTATCCCCATCTTATCTGGCATTAATTATACTGATTTAATTTATAAAAGTCCAATGGTTTAATTAAAGATACTTGCAAGAAAAAGAGAACACTTCTATGCAAATACTGTTATTTAAATGACCTCCAACTTCCTCTTCTTAGACATGTATCTTGTCAAATGATTTATTCAATGCTGATATGAAAACCTCCCATGTATGTGAAATGGAACTCCTTCCTAGAAAAGATTTATCACCTGAGTTGTAAACCTCCATAATATCCCCAAAACAGGCATCCTGACACCACCATTCGTGATCACTTTGACCTTATGCACATTATTACATGGCTATAAGCCTCTGTTTCCCCAGCTATAAAATGGTTAATAACCTACCTTATGGAGTAGTTGCTAAGGTTAAATCAGATATTCAAAAAAAAGTGCATGGAATTGCCTAACACATAGTAAAAACTTAATAAAGGTTAGGTATTTACTGCGAGCTACAACTTCACTCCAATAACAGGAAAGGAATACCATGAGAAAATGTTGCTGACCTATATATTATTTGATTAATAATAAACAATCAGCTTAAAATATCCATGCACAAATACTATTTTTAGCCTCAGCTTTCAACTAGAAGGTATAGTTGAATTACTGTATGGCAGTGTTACCAAATTGAGCTTCCAGACCAAGAAGAGCTAAAATTAGTTAAAAGGGGGAAAGGAGAAGTCATTCAGTGGGCAGAGGAGTAATGTATGAAGCATAAGGTTCTTTCGGACAAACATCAGATCCTCAGAAAACCATTTCCACTAGTCCTAGTAAGTCCTCAGGGCACTCAAGAGGGAGCCTTTCCAATCCCAGTCCCAGACCCATACTAAGAAACAGCATCATAAAATTTTCTATGGATTAGATGTTTGTGTCCTCCCAACATTCGTATTTGAAGCCCTCATTCCCAGTGTGATGGTATTTGGAAGTGGGGCCTTTGGGAAATAATTAAGTTAGATTAGCTCCTGAGAGTGGGGCCCTCATGACGGGATTAATGCAGTTATAAAATGAGAAAAAGACACAAGATCTCTCTCTCTCCCTCCTTCTCTCTTTCTCTCTCTGTCTCTCTCTCCACCATGTGAGGACACAGCAAGGAGGCAGTCTCTAAACCAGGAAGAGAGCTCTCACCAAAACCTAACCATCCTGGCATTCTCACGGTGGACCTCTGACCTCCAGAACTAAGAGAAATAAAATTTTGTTGGCTAAACCACCCAGTCTATGTACTTGTTCTAGCAGTACAAACTGACTAAGACAAAATTCAAATAGAATTTTAGGCCTTATCATCTAAGAATCTAGAGTTTTTCATTAAAAATTTATCTATCCTTTTCTTACATGAAATGCCATTTTCTGTTCTTTCATGATCACTTTGTTATATATCCAGTGTGTAACTGCCCAGGGCTTGGTTAAATAAAGGTGATGGATATAATTTTAAAAATACATAGTTCTAAAAATATATATATATATACAGTTCTAGAGCGATGAAAACAGATAACTCTTATCCCAGGATATATCATTATTAGTATATCTCAATACAAAATTTATATTTAGCCACTTTTTAAAGGCTAACATCTCTTTCTCTATCTTAATAGGTATATTTTCTGAGACAGGAAAAGAAACAAAATATATAAAATGAAAAGATGTGACATGGTGTATATCTTAACTCAGGATAGATTATATGTAGGTAGTTAAATAGAAGATATTTTTATAAATGAAGTATACTATAAATATTCTAGTTTAAATCTATGTATATTAAGAGCAAAAAATGTTGCCTTTTTTTGCCCTCATGCTCTTTAGATTGCTTCCATCTGTTGCATCAGTTAGATCTTTAAGTAACTGTATTTGTCATTTAGAGAAACATAGACCAAGAACCTGGAAATATTTGGTGGATTGTCCAAAGGAAAGGTAATGAGGAGAATTTTTCCAGAGGAAGACTTTCCCATACTTGTTCAATTTCCACAGATTCCCAGAAAGTTCTCCCTGAGGTCAGGAAAGGATATTCAATGCCCGGCACTTGATGTTAGGTTAATCAAAAGCACAAGAGATAGGTCACGCTTTTAAAATTCAGAGGAAGGAAAGGGACATAAGCCACCTGGCAATAACAACCCTGCTCCACCTTGCCCTCACCTCCACTCCATCCCTCCAAAATGAGGTGCTTTCATTCCATTCTCTTAAGTATCACTAACATATTTTATTATTCAGAATATTTATCTCCTTGACATACTGCATCTTTTATTGCTTCTTTCCTTCAGTTACAAATGATACATTTAACATTTTTCCATAGATTGGGGCTTCTGAAACACTGATTCCTTCAACATCTTTTCCTACTTCAAAATATGGGAAATTGGACATCTCAGTTCAGTGGTCTCTACTTAATACTTTACAATGGAGCAAAGGACTACAAATAAGCATATACCTTATATTTGCATATTGCTGAACAGCTTACAAAGCTCTCATGCACACTGTCTGTTGCTCCTCATCGCAAACCTATAAGGTATAGGTAAAACAAAGTTTATCATTTTCATGTTTTCAGACAGAAAACTAAGTACCTGAAAACAGTTGTTAATATTAACTCTATCATTACATATGGATTGGAGGGATAGACAAGAGGGAAATAGTTGCTTAAATTTCTTCACAAGGTCTTACAACTATTAACTGATAGAATTTAAATTCCTTCCAGAATTTCTAAGTCTGGATTTTGCATATACAAACTGAGAAGTGTTTGAGTATGAAATATAACTTTGGGAGATTTAGCAAGTCCAATGTATGCAACCAAAAAGCATTAAGCACTTAGATGAAGAAAAAAATAACAAGACTTAGTATGTATAATATCCATAAATAAGAACAAATAAATGTATAAATCTAATATCTAGAAGAGACCATGGGAGATATAGTAAAAAGGATAATGAAAGGAAATAACTGCATATCATTCTTCACAACTAATATAAGATTGTGCTACCAGCATGTGTCCAGTTGGTGTTTAAATTAATTAGGTAGTTGGGAAAATGACATGCGAAATGATAAAAAGTCGAATAATTCAAAGGTGCACCAGGGAAAAGTAAGTTATTTCCATAATGAATCCTCAATCCCTTTCCCCAATTTCTTGGCATTTTTTCTAAATCAATACATATAGATTTATTTTCAAAAGTTACATAAGCTTTTCCCCCAACATGAGGTCTTAAGATTTCCAACTATTAATTCCCCTATCATAGCATTTTTCAGACACGTATGTATTCCATATGATTTGAAGTTGGTACCTAATAAGCCACACAAGCTTATTTATTTCTTTACTAGAAAGCACATGGAAAAATAAAAACCATCAAGATTAACTTTGCAGAGAATAACAAACATTCAGAGAGATAGAATATACTAGAAATTATATTTAGATCCCCATTACTCAAATAATATCAAAATACAGCTCTTTTTCACCCAAGCAAAATTCAGCAAATGAATTAACATCATAGTTAACCCATTCATGTAGACTAGAAATCTAGCAGTGCCACCATACAAAATTTGTAAGCAGGCCAAACACACTGGTCTCCAGATAAGTACCCTACAGAGCGTTAGATGGAGAGTACACACATAATTCCTTTGGAATTTATTAAACTTCCATGCTGAAACCTAACGCTGAATGTGCATTATGACTCAAGAAGTAAGAGCAAGAAGAAACTTTTCCTTCATTGCTTTTTAATTTCTCTGACAGAGAGATAAAAGTGGAGTTTGTGGAGTTTGACTCTTATATCTAATAATGATAGACTAAGTAATTCACTACAGTCCTCTCATTGAGCAATTAGAAAAAAAAATTGGGGAAAATATTTAAATAAATAGCCAATTGAAGACATCAGCGACATCATGATGTAATAAAGATTTACTGGAAAGGGAGTCCAGGTTAATATACCCCAAGACTGCTGTAGCTACTTCCTCTCCTAGAAACCATACCAATTCTAGAGGGGAGATCCGGGAGGCTGACAGACTAAGCAAGATTTGCAACCTCTTCCTAGTACTTAGCTCACACAGGTTGGTACTTAGCTGATGAAGGGTTGCCTAACTCCCTTTGGGCTGGGATCTTAAAGGGCTGTCCCTTAGGAGTCAGCACGAACCACAGCTAGGACCTCACAAGGGCTGCAGCTCAGCTTGGAATCACCTCAATTCCTGAGACTGAAAGACATGATCTGGGATATTGGTCTCCCTACGTGTTCTAGAGTGCTAGCATCCCCAAGTAACTGGCAGAAACAAATAGAAATCCTAACTGTTAAAAAAGAGTACTGTCTGTATTAACTATCAATCACTGCATAAAAAATTATTCCAAACTTAAGGCTTGAAACAATACATATTTATCATCTCACAGTTTCTGTGGGTCAGGGATCTTGGCTTAGTGGTTCTGGCTGAGAATTTCAAACAGGCTTCATTCAAGGGATCAGATGGTTTCTGCAGTTATCTAAGCTTTTACTGAGACTGCAGAAGCCACTTCCAAGTTTGCTCACGTGACTACTGGCAGGAGGCTTCAGTTCCTTACCATGTGGCTTCTCCCAAAGCAAGGGATCCAAGAGCAAGAGAGGGAGACTGGTACAGAAGCTAGTTTTGTATAACCTAATCTCGAAAGTGACATGCCATTATTTCTGCCTCTTTTTATTAGTTGGAATCAAATTATTAAATCCAACCTACACTCAACAAGAGGCCACATGAGAATGAGGTCATTGGAGACCATCTTAGAGCCTGACTGCTTCATCATGCTAGGCTTCAACTTACTTTTACAAACAGTTCTGCAAATACAGTGTCCACACGTAATCAAAGACAACCAGAAATACAAAGATAAAATACAAAAAAAAAAAATGCAACGAACAATGGGCAACAACAGATGCGCAAAATTCGAGATATTGGAGTTGAGACATCGAACAAAGGTTGTAAAAGCTGTATATTTATTTTATTTGTTAAGAATGAAAAGAAAAGATGATGAATTTTAACAAATACCTCTAAACCAAAAAAATTAAGGCTCTAGATTTCTATTTTCAGGCATGATGGTGTAACCGGCACTGGACTTCCTATTTTTCATAAACAACTAGAAGACAGGACAAAATATGAAAAACAACTCTTTTCAGATATCTGATGAGAGATAGTACAAAATTGTGACCCCCTAGAGGCAGAAAGAAGATACAAGATTCCTGGATCAGAGATGAAAAAGACACTTACTCACCACAAAAGCAGTCATAGTGTCAGAATACTCATGTCATTCCCAAGCCCAATTATGAAGGGTGAAGTAGAAGGCCAGACAAGGCCCTCACAGGAAGTAGGCTGTTTTACAGAGAGGAACGCTGAGCTTGAAGAATCCATTGAATTAGAATGAGCAGTAAGAAAGCCTGCTTTTTGTCCTGAATGGAGGCATTGTCGCATCCTTCAGTGTTGCTTGCTGCTAACACAAGCCAATAAATAATGTAGGTAAAGAGCAGTCAGGACCTTGTATTTCTGGCATACCCAGCAAGACATGTAGGACCTATGGGAAACTGACCTGGTCTAAAGCTAAGTGCATTTCATCAAAGTGAAGCATGTTAGCTAGGTCAGAATTAGAACTGTAAAAACTGAACTATTCTTTGCCAATTTAAGAAACCAGACTCTTTAAACTCTAAATGCTTATTAATCAAATAAGAGAACTAATGCTAGAGTTTAAGCAACTGATCCAAGACTTCACTTTTTTAGCTCAAAAAAAAAACAGATAGCATGTATTGTACTTTTATACAAAAGGAAATTTATTACCAGATTTTACTAATTGCTTTTTACTACAGCTTCCTTTATTGACATATAATGATCAACAAAGTTCTCGACTTCATTGAGCTCCCATTACCGTTCTCCCATGTTCACAGGTGTTAAATGTCATACACAAAAACTTTGTCAGTGTCTGACACAGAGAGAAAGGTTTTCTAAATATTTAGTGTAACATCTATAAAGGTGACACAGATTGCTGGTTGAAAAAAATTTGAGGGAAATCCACAGCAAAAGAAAGTTCCACTGGTCCAGAAACCATTCTAACTAATCTGGTATATATCTTTTCAAAAGAAAAGCTTGAAATTTGCTCATGAATATAAAATTTATTTATATGTTTATGGAGTATGTTAGCACAGAATAAAAAGAAACACAGTAAGTTGGATATATGTGCTGGTTGTTGAGTTGTCTGAGACTGCACAGAGTTCATACTACTCTGTAACACATTTAAGTTGAGAGTATGTACAAGCAAGGAAATATGACCAGGCATGAAATGATACTAAGTTATAGTACTTACTAACAAAATAAGGTATCTCTCAATATTTTATTTTTACTAAAACTGTATTTAAATTTTTAATTTTAAATATATATACACACACAGACATGCTGTAGCCATTGCAGTCATTTGAACATGGGAACTTGCCTTTTAAAATTGCTAAAATAGTGAAAGTAATAATACTCAAAACAAGTATTAGCCAATTTTTCAAAAACTTGTAATGAGTTTGCAGAAATGCCAAAAATGTTTTAAATATTTATAATTTATCATAAACTAAGAGGTATAATTATTTCCAAGAACAATACTTACAATGTGTGCATGTTCTGGAAAAAGTTAAATGAAAATAGATATTTATAGGTTGAATTATCATTCAAACGCATGATGAAAATGATATTTAAGGTAATTTTGAGAAATCTTTTAAAAAGCAAATAATCTTTTTGTAAAATAAGTGGATTTTTATAACTCAAACTTCTTCAGAGCAAGGTTATGTCTTTAATGCTTTATAAATTCTTACAGAGTGATATTCAATATGATAACCCCTGAAGTCTGAGGAAATCATTCTGTCATATGTTCATACCAAGATGAGTGAATAAGCATGAAAAAAACTTTGAAAATACATGCACAGTTAGTCATTGTGATGTGTAATATCTGGCAGGTACACATTTAAATTAGTTTGATTAAGTAGAATTTGTTTTAATGCCTGACCATTATTACCCTAAAAGCAAAACTTCATCTCCCTGCTATCCTATTTAGTGTCCACAGTCTTCTCTGATCAGTTGTTTCATATACAAAGGATTATTAAATGTGAGTAGTACTCCAGCTGGACATTGTTACCCAATGACAAGAGATTTTTATTGCACATACATGTTACATGAGCAATAATATAACTTTTAATATTTTAGAATATTTTTCAGCTCACTAAGATACAAGTCATGAAACAATAAAGACTAGAATGTGTAGCAAGACTATTGAATGCATAAAGTATAATCATATATTATTACACATAGAAGAGTTTAAGAATTTTATTTTAAAAGGTTTCCAGAACTTTCTTAGAGCACTAATGTCATCTAAAACCCCTTTAATGCAGAATTTTCTGCATAAAGACACAGAAGTATTCATAAGAAACTAAGAGGTTGTGGGGGGCAGGAGTGAATGGTGACTTGGGCAGAGACAGAAGTGGGAGTAAATCCTCTCAATATATAAATGTCTATATTGTTTTTTTACTTATGGGACTAAAAAATATATTACTTATTCAAATAAAATTTTAAAAAGAAAAAAAATATATAGTTGTCTATCATTGCTAGAGAAAAACTGCAAATTAGTTCTGAAATTTCTACAAGTCAAATCAAATGGAGAAACTGTATTGTTATGACAATCAGAGATAAGTTTAAACTTTTTTAACTCTTTTCCCAAAACTGTGACCTGACAGGAGTTTCTCTACTGTATACTCATTAACTGGACATTCTGTGATCTAGTGAATGACAATCTCAGCAACATCTTTTAAATACAGACTCATGAGGTTCCAAATGATGGCCTTGATTAAAACCCTCCAAGCTCTTCCATTTAATCTGAATAAATCCAAACCTCTTACCATGGCCTGCAACATTCTTCACTACCTAACTCTCCTCCGACTCTTCCCCCTGGTCATGAATCTCCAGCCACACAGGTCTTCTTCCGTCCTTTGACATAACAAGCTCCTGTCTCAATGCCTTTGTACTTGCTGCTCCTCTCAGCCTTCAGTGCTATTGCATTCCCCCCAGGAGTAACAAGGCTGCTTCTGTATCATTCGTGTCTTAGCTGAAGTCTCACTCTCCCAGGGAAACCTTCCCTTCTACTCTTGCTAAAGGAACACTGCCTTGCCCTGCGCCCCCACTCTGTAGCCTATTACTGTGTTCTGTATTCTTTATAACACTTACTACAGTCTGCTACTTAATTTTTTAAATTTATTTTCATTTTCTGTCTCTCTTCTCCTACAAGAAAATACTCCCTGAAACTTGTTCACCACTGCATCTTGTATCTCCAATGCCCAGAAACAGGGCTTGAACATAGTGGGTAGCCAATTAGTGTTAGTTGAATGAAAGAATGAATGAATGAATGACAATGAAGAAGCGATTCAGAAAGAGTATGAAAGAAGGAACATAGGATAGGGAGGAAAGGATGGAAAAAGAGACAGAAAGGAAGGAATCTTTTAATATTAAAAACAGCCAAACTTCTTTGGCTAATACTAAAATCTGTCAGCTAACTGATACTATCTCACACAAGATTTGTAGACTCCAATGCTTATACACCATTTTCAATCAATGTTAGTTGGAGCCCAAACTTTTGATGCTACTATACATAAAGTCACTCATCTCATAAGCTACATATCTCAGGAAACCTCACATTGGAAAAGTC
This sequence comes from Smutsia gigantea, assembly GCA_032199065.1. Classification (NCBI taxonomy): domain Eukaryota; kingdom Metazoa; phylum Chordata; class Mammalia; order Pholidota; family Manidae; genus Smutsia; species Smutsia gigantea. Next base: position 30,050 of record JAVSCE010022772.1, on the reverse strand, counting down.
CTAAAAGTTTCACTACAACCTTGATTTAGGTTAATTTATAATACATTTATGCCTTTCAAAGGATTAACACCCCCCCCAAAAATTAATAAAACAAGACTGTGGATTCTAAAAGATTTTATCACATGCCTCCATTGTAACATTTGGTCAAAGTTAACTAAAGGTCATTCTGGTACAGGTGGCGTTTCATATAGACTTTGGATTTGGCAACCACTCCTAGAAATCAGGTGAAGCAACTTGGAAAAGGATCTCCTGGACCACTGGGTGTCCTGAAGCTGTGCTGTAGAGTCTAATATCAAAACTTAACTTGCAGCCACTTCACAGGGGTGGAAAAGAAGGAGCCTATGAATGGTTTTATTTATCCACCCAGAATTTAATATCATTTATTTATTTATTTAGGTGCTGCCTGGATTTTATAACCATTGCCATGTGGCTTCAGGGCACACTGACTTACTTAAATTTACACATTAAAAATGTCTCAACTTCACAGTGTCTCTGACAGCCCAGCTTTGTATAAGAATGATTTCACAATCTACACAATGTGTTAAATTACTCATACAAAGATTGCTCCCTATTATTTGCATCTGTTAAGGTTCATGTGTCTTATTTATTCCAGTATTCATCTGAAATAAATTACAGTAAAAAAAAATGTGTTCCTGATAATGGTCTTTTCATATCATAGCATGAGGGTAACTGGTGTGAAACCTTCTCACTTTTGATCAAACAATGCTTTCCTTTATTTTCAAGGTCAGCAAGTAAAAATAATTAGGTTTCTAACTGAGTTAGAAATGATTTATCCTAGTATCTTACTGGCTGTCCTCAATCACAAATGATTTTTATTTTTCAGTTAAGAAATCCTGGGTTAAACTGAAGATCTATTGACAACTATCTCAGGGAACAAACATCTCTCTGAAGCCTCACGTGCACAGCATTTGTTGTGTCTTTTCCATCCCCTAACTTTAGAGACTGCTTTAGAGTCTAAGACTTTTCCCTGGAAGAGTAATTCTTACTAATGCAAATCCATACCACATCTTCACCAAAGGTATAGGGGAAAAAAAATACTAGCAGAAGCAGAGAATAGAAATGCTCACAGTCTGGATTTTGAAGGTGAAGCATATATTGGTAGGTGATTTGAACACCGCTGGAGATTTCAGGCTGAAAAATGTAATCATTTTCTTATTTTCACAGTGATACTGTTAGGGATTCTACACAAATACTGTATGCCTTATGTTCTGTGAGTCTCTAACAAAACAACTTGCTATTTAAAGTATAGCTTTGAGCAAAGAAGGTGGTTTGGATTGCGTAGAGTTATTAATTAACATGACAGCAAAGCTTCAGGCCATGAAACCACAAAGCGGCTCTTTGGCAGGCTGTCAACAGTGTTGCACATATGTAAATAATCCACAGTTTTAAACAGCCCTTTCCTCTTTTTTTCTTTATCCCTCCTGACAATGATTGTAATGCTCTGAACTGAGATCTCTTCCACGTCTAACATTTGTGATTGCAGAATGGTATGAAAGTAATCTTGGTTCCAATCACTTTTCTCTAAACCTCACAATAATAAAAGCACCCCAGAAATGAGCTCTGTCATGCTCTTGAAGGCAAATGAGACTACCGTCTGCATGCCAATCCACTAAGCAGGTTAACACTACAGTTAAACTGGCATAATTGGTGAGCATACACACATATTCCAGTGTTTTAGGTGTATTTTTAAACAATGCCACCTTTTTTATCAACATATTAGAAAGGCCCTATTTTTGCCTGAAAGTTTTGGCATATGCAGTGCTTAGAAGAAATTTTTCATTGACAATGCAAGAGAAATATTTTACTCGATCGCTAAAATATCTAAAATTTAATGCATTTTATGTTTATTTCTTAATAAGGAGCTACCAATGATGGGGGCACAAAAACTTTGCACAACTGCCATGGATCTCAAAGCTGATATTAAATATGGATGTTTCAGAGATGTTCCTATCCTGATCAAAACACACACTTTACCCAAATGCCATGAAATGAAAGACAGAGAATGAAATCTCACTACTGGGATGCTTCATCATATTAATAACAGTTCAGTTGGAAACCAAATGTTAAATCTTTCAGCTGCATATACATTTTAAATATCAACTAATGATTATAACAATTAAGTAAAATGAACATGTAAACTAATAGGAAACAGCATGGATACCTGACCGGGAAATGTGTGTTCTAGTCCCAGCATAACCTCTACCTTGCTGTGCTATCCTGGATAAGCTACAGCACCACCCAAGGATGTAAAATGAGGAATGCAGACCAGGTAGGTTCTATCATCTCTTCAGTCACTGCTCCAGAAGTTCCAAATCTATAGTTATTTCAAAGCATTCTTTCAACACAGCTGGTTCTACTGACCAGCCCACCTCCACGTAAAAAGAAAAAAATTGTGGCCATTACCACCATGACTCTGGGCTCTGTGTCAAGAGATCCTGGTTCCCAGGATGGAGGAGCCTTCCCCATAGGACACAGCAATAATCCCACTAAACTAAGCCCAGGATGAAATCCAAATCGAGTTCAGAGCTTAGTTAATAATGATGCACCACCAATGTTTTCACAGTTTTGTCAAATACGCCACATTATGTAAGATGTGAACATTAGGGGAAACTGAGTGAGGGGTACATGGGAACCATCTGCATTTCATTTTTACAACTTTTCTCTAAGTCTAAAATTATTCCAAAATACAAAGTTAATTGCAATAAAACATTTTTAAATAAAAAGGAAATGGGCAATTATTATCACCAGGATTTCATTTAAAAAAGAACAGACATATAAACACCAAAATAGGAAGGACTGATCCTCAGAATAAAAAGCTTTTTTAAAAACTCTGGAAGAAATTGAAATGTAAAAGAATAAAGCTTAGGCTGATGTCCAGTCACTCCCGTCTCCTTATGCCATGTAAGCAGCAGCAAGGAAAGAAGTTACCCCCCTGACAGGGGTAATGGCCCTGCTCATGGAGAGGGGGCAGAGCTGGCATCACACAGTGAGGAAGGGAGAACTCACCTGCTGCTCTTGCGACACACTGAAATATGTTTTGGCTCTGCCTTACTCAATTTTGATAGTAAAATGGACAGGTGCAGCAGACAGAGCCTGGGAAGGTATTGTAATCAGAGCCTCAAGACCGCTCAGGGCCCACGGTGACCAGGGGAGGTGTGTGCAGATGGGAATTCTAGAATGGGCAGTAGAAGAGGGAGATGTTGGGTATCGGCTGGAGTCCCCAAACCAGCAGCAGCAGGCTATGGCAGCCCCAAGACTCAACTCTGCGCGGATCTGAAGGGCGCCTCCAGCCAGACCTCCCTGGCAATGGGCCAAGGTCAGTGCCCCATCTGTACCACCATGCACCTTCTCCTGCTCAGTACTGCTTCGTTCCTTCCCTTCCCGGTGGTGCTCCCAAGAGCCCTCCCCATAACCGCCCTCCATGCAAGTCTCCTTCTCGGCATCTATTTCCAGGCAACTTGACCTAAGACACTCTGCCACTTGCTAGCTGAGGAACTTTGGATGAAATACCTAACCTCCCTACGCCCAGGTTTTCTCATCTCGAAACAGGGAGATGACAGTGGTGCTTTCCATGCAGAGCGTTGTGAGGAACAAGTTCATTCACTCAAATCTCTCAGAACAGTGCCTGGCGCATAGTAAGTATTCAATAAGTGTTTAAGAAATGAATTCATAATTTATGAATATCATATTTTTCAGCTTTCCCTAAGTTATAAATCAGAACAATGAAGCTAAAGGAATATGTTATAGTTTACATTCTTTCTGATAGTCTAGTTATAATAAAATAAATATGTGAATACTTTTTTAAATCATTTAACATTATTATAATCACGCTGTTTTTCAGCAAGGGAGTTAAATCGGTTTTGTATTCCTCATAAATACCAAAATGAATGAATGTACTTAACTCCTTCTGTAAACTCATGTTTACCCTAAATTTAATGTGTCAAACCCAACAAAATCAGATGAGAGAAAACTGCCATTTCAGCTCAAGTCTGGTATTTCAGAGTAGCTCTGGATCTTACATGTCAACGCCTGATGCTATAAGAATCTGCCCATCAAAGCCATATATATATGTGTGTGTGTGTGTGCATGTGTGTATATATAAACCCTTGGAGAGTCATAAAAAGTTAAGAGTAGATTTATATAATTGATAGCTGAAATCACAAAGAAATAAATCAGCCCCACTTCTATCTGCATTTAATACAACCATTTCTTAAATGAGTTTTTCCCAGGATTAGGATGTATAATTTATGGAGATGTCCAATCTCATTATTCATTAGCACAAGATGAGTAAATCCTAGCAAGTCGGTGTAAATAAGGGAAATGAATTCTGCAGACAGGACTCAAATTCTATTTGCTGTTACATCGAAAATATTCCCTGCATTGCTTTGTGCAGAAAACTCACCCATTTCCACTAAGAACCAGCCCTCAGAATAATGTCTGGTTGAGTTGCCATGTGTACACTCATAAGAAATAGTTTTGATTTTTTTACCTGATTACTGTGTGCTAGTATTTGAAATATATTATCTTTGATTCTCAAAATAACTCTTTAAAGGATGTATTATTATACCATTTTCTAGATAAATAAAATGAGGTTCAAAGAACACAGCTTATAAGATGTAGAGCTAGACAGACTCAAACCTGTAGTCTTCCCACTCTGTCTCCTCCTGAGCCCATAACTATTAATAAGCCGGCTCATGTTCACTTAAAAGCATTTGGAAAAGTGCTTTACAATGTTGGCACTCCTTCCAAGAAAAGAGGAAGTATATCAACAATAATTGTTCTTTTTTTTAAGTTTCACACTGGCTTGTTTGTTTTTCAAATTAGAGAATTGACAGAATAAACCAAGAAGTTAAAATACTGCTATATTCTCACATCAGTTTCCAATTTCTTGGATACCAATGAAAGACATATATGCCTTTTAAAGACATGTTAAAGGACTAAACAGCAGATTGTTAATCTGAGAAATTTAAGAGTCAAAAAGACTCATTTTATTTCCACTAATATGTAAAATTCCTGGCTTCAGATGATAATAGATACTGACAAAGATCATGTTTTTACATGAAATGAGAATTGTCTGATACTAAATGACAACATAAAAAGGATATTAACCATCTTACTATATTATAATGTTTATGGTAGAAGTTCCAATGACAGTACTGCTTTTGTAGTAAGTCCTAAAACTGCAGTAGAATATGCCCAATGCTTGAATCAGTCAACACTCATTTAAGTGGGCACCATGCAGGTCATTCCATTTATCTGTGAAAAATCTTACTGTTTTCATGTGCTGGGCATTTTATTAAGCACCTGGCAGTAAGCAAGAAACACAAGGACTCTGCCATCATTTTGTGAAGCTTAAATGAGCAGAGAAGCAGATATTACACAGGTTACCTTGTGAGGTGTGCTACACATGAGGTTTTTTATTCCATAATGCATGTAAACCATGGGTGTTTATAAGACAGGACTTAATTCACAGTGGTGAAGAGGAGAACTTAGATGGTCAAGCAAGGCTTCCTAAGGCCATGATGTTTTCAAGGAATAAGTAAGAATTGCGGGGGTAAGAGATGGTAGAAGATGGTAGAGATGACAAGGTAGCACATTTCAGCAAAGGAAAAACCAGTGTCTTAGGCAGGTCAGGCTGCCATAATAAAGTATCATAGGCTGGCTGGTTTAAAAAAGATAAATTTATTTCTCACCATTCTAGAGGCTATAGGTCTGAGATCAGAGTGCCAGCGTGGGCTGGCCCCAGTGGCAGCCCTCTTTCTGGCTTTCAGATGCCCGGCCTCTCATTGCTGCCTCACATGGTGGAGAGCTAAGCGCTAGTCTCATCCCTCCTCCACCTCCCCAATAAATTATATAATTTATTTAAACAAACAAAAACCCCAGCTCACCCATTTCTCCCACCTGCCCCACCCCCTGCCTCCTCTCTGGCAACCATCACTCTGTTGTCTGTTATCTATGAGCTTGGTTTGGTGTTTCATTTTGCTTAGACTTTGCGTATAAAGAGATCATATGGTATTTGTCTTTGTCTGACTTATTTCACTTAGCATTATGCCTTCAAGGTTCATCTGTGTTCTCACAAATAACGAGATTTTATTCATTTTTATAGCTGAATAAAATGCAATTATATATTATATGCACATATGCATATAATGTAGACGTAGATATATAGAGAGAGAAACATATCTTTTTCCATTTATCTGTCAATGGACACTTAGGTCTTTTCCATGACTTGGCTATCATAAATAGTGCTGTGATGAACAAGGGAATGTATATATCTTTTAGAGTTAGTTTTCATCTTCTTTAGATAAATATCCAGAAGTATAATTGCTGGATCATATGGTACTTCTATTTTTAATTTTTTCAGGAACATCCACATTTTCTATGGTTGCTTCAACAAATTACATTCCCACCAATAGTCCACAACGGTTCCCTTTTGTCCACTTCCTTGACAACACATTATTTCTTGTCTTGTGGGTAATAGCCACTCTCACAGGTGTGAAGGGGTATCTACTTGTGATTTTGATTTCTTTTTCACTGATGATCAATGATGTCGAACATTTTTTCGTGTGTCTGTTGGCCATCTGTATATTCGCTTTGAAAAAATGTCTATTCAGAGCTGCTGCCCATTTTTAAGCAGACTATTTGCTTTTTTGGCATTGAGTCATATGAATTTTTATTTTACAATTCTTTATGTAAATCAGATATATGAGTTGCAAATATTTTCTTCCACTTCATACATTTTGCCTTTTCATTTTGTTGATGGTTTCCTTTGCTGGGTCTTCTTCTTCCTAAAGATACTAATTCCATTACTGGGACCCCACCCTCCTGACCCCATCTAAACCAAGTTATCTCCAAAAAGCCCCATTCTGAGTACTATTACATTTGGGATTAGGACTTCAAATTATGAATTTTAGAGGATACACTCATTTAGCCCATAACGCAGGGCAAAGGCCTGAGGTGAAAAAGAGCATGGTGATTTCATGAAAAATGCAGATGATTTTGAAAGAAAGTAATTAACAAAAGAAATGATGTCACATTCTATCTGACATGTGATAAGAGAAAAATGCACTTAATAAAAGATAATTAATTGTAAGGTATTTGGGCTCCAGAGCTTTGACTTACAAGGAGGCACATAGCAAAATGAATTTCTGTTTAGACATTCATTAAGTTTCTCTGGCATATAAAAACTTAATGATTCTAGCTGGTTCTTTGTATTTGGACAAGGCTTTCTAAGAGCTGATTTTCCTCAAATGGGGTATAGTGAATTATTTTTCCTACATGTCTTGGCCAAACCCAAATATGGTGAGAAAGATTATCAAGTAACTCATGGAATCGATTTCTATTTCTACTTTCTCATGAAGGATTATCATTTGTCCTATTAAGATTCTAGAATTATAAATACATGCAATTACTTATTGAGTCTAGGTGAAACTAAAATATACTTAAATGATCTTAAACTGTTAACATTTACTACTAGTAATAACAGTAATTAATCCATGAAACATTAAATCAGTAAACCATTGTAGATACACACAATAGCTACCATTCAATCATAATCCAATAAAATTCTGTAGTCTTTATTTTCAAATGGCTTTTACCACTAAGCCTTAATCATCTGTATCTCATTGAAATTAGTGAAATTTGAATTTAAGGAAAAAGCAAGAGTTTTGCTTGTGGTGTGGCTAAGTACACTCCCATAGAAACCTCCTCTCCTGCATGTAAATACAATAAACTCTGAATTAAAGAGAAAAAAATACCTAAAGATGCTGAATAAAAGAAGTCAGAATTTCACAAGGCTTCAAAAAATTGAAAGAATCGAGTGACATGGAGTGGGTTTTCCATTTTTTAATTTTAATTTATTCATTTAGTTTTAGCCTGTTACCTAAGAACAAGTGTCAGTCAAGGCATCATTCAGGTTGGCTACAGGATTAGTAGAAACACGATTTTTCTGAACTGAAGAAACAAGACAGAGTTCAGGATAACTATGTCTACTAGAACATGAGAGGGAAATTCCAGAGAGGAGAAAGCCCTCTGTATATAAACTATAAACTCTGCCCAAATCTCAGAACTACACATGTATGGGTGAGATTGCAAACAGCCCATTTAAAAAAGAGCATAATTAAATTGAGGTTTGCATGGGTGCCTGTGAATCAGTTTGCAGGTTGAGTCCAGCAAAGTTAATTGCCTGCTAAAACAAAACAAACCGAAACAAACAAAAAAAATCAACACTATTCAAAAAAAGTTAATTGCCTGCTAAAATAAAACAAACTGAAACGAACAAAAAACAATCAACACTATTCAAAAGAACATAACAGAATCCAGAATCTCCACTACATAACACACACTATCCAGAATACAGTACAAAATTATTCAATTATATGAATAACTGGAAAAGTGCGATTCATTTTCAAGAGAAAGAAAAACAGAGATGTCACACCCAGGATGACCCCAATGTTGGGATTCACAGACAATAGCTTTAGAGCAGCTATTATAGTTATATGAGGTAATGGAAGGCACTCCTATAATGAAAGAAAAGAAAGGGAATATCAGCAAAAAACAAATTATGAAATAGAACAAAATGGAAATTCTATAAGTGGAAAAACAGTATCTGAAGTAAAAAAACTGTTGAATGTGCTTAATGGCAAAGTGGATATGTAAAACTGATAAAAAGCAATAGAAACCAATCTGATCTGAAGAACAGAAAAAAAATTATCAGAAAGAAAAATGAACAGAGCCTCAAGGCTCCAAATCAAAAGATGTAACGTGTGTACTTGGAATCTCAGGAACAGGGAAAGGAAAGAATGAGGCAGAAAGAAGTATTTAAAAAGGAAGGATAAGCAGCCTCTAGAATGATCCCTCTGTGCGTGGAATAAGCTTAGCATTCTTATTTAATAAAACAAAAATTACCTTCAACAATTACAGACAGAAGTGGTAACTGTACTTCAGATGTTAAAATACATTTAGAAAAGTATCTTCAAGATATTAGGAATTTATATAAGAGCATAATTGTACTCATCTATGTATATCAAAACTGAATATTACCATGTTCAAAAAAATTATCTTTCTTTAAATACATATTAAGATTGAGGACTCAAGATAAATTTAACTTATTCATGTTGTGGTATTAGAAGGATGCTGTAATATCTACATTTTTAATGTAAGTAAGCAAATACCTAGAGTACTGTCAAACAAACTGCCCTTCCCATCACCTCTCTCCTGAACACTGGTAGAGGCAATGGAGGTGGAATAGATAGAAGCATGACAATTAGACTGTATACAAGAAAAAATGTCATATAAAAATTCTTGTAAAATGAATTCAGGAAGCAAAGTATCTGCCAGCACTGAAATATTGTGTTCGTGTTTATGCATAATGTAACAGAACAGCCTTTGTATTTTTTTAACAGTTCAGTACTTAAAATAATCTATACTTCAAAGGAAAGTAAACAGTGCATAAGCTTGGATTGCTCTTTACCTCATGACTTGGTTCTTTTATAATAGACATTCTTAAGAACTAGACAAGTCAATCTCTATGTAAACAATAACTTCCTCTGTGTTTCCAAATGCAGAAATCAAGACGAGTATACAACATAAGTTTCTAACTATACAACTGTTAAAAATAATATAGTATTTAAGTCTGTTTATGGTAAGGCAGCAATAATATTTAACCTCAAAGATGTAACTATAACAGTAGCTATTTCTATAGTTAATTTAACTGAAAAACAAGAACTTTCACTTATTTATATAAAAAATTACATTAAAAATCTCATTCTATTTGTATAAAAAATATTCTGAACAAAAGAGCTTTTAAAGGTAGAGGACAGTATCTTGAATAGAATTTTTGGATTAATTTGTCAATAACTAAACTGATCAGAAATTGCCTCAAGTTCTATTTTGTTCTTTTTTTTGTGCTATATTTGTAAACACAAGGCTACTCTACAGGTCTTCCATGGTTTTAGCCACAAAACATTCCCCAAATGCATCAAGTGGATGGTATGTTCTTATCTAGGGATCTAACATAACATAAATCAACAATATCATTATCATAAAAAGGTTCAACAATTAAAAATTACCACCATCATTTAAAATAGAAAATATAGGTTCTAATTTCTATTAAGTGTGATATAAACAAATAATCTACCTGATTATGTAAAGGATCTCAATATAGCAAATGTACATGCATTAAAATAAAAAGGAAAGTTTTATATGAATATTCTAATTATAATATTTTAACAAGTCTCCTATTTCAATGTGCAAAAGAACTTTTGAGAAATTATTTGTGTTGTTCCACTTTCTTAAAGGAGATACCCAAATAAGTTTTAACTAATGTCCTTTTTCTCTATTAGTAAATTCCCTACAATAAATAAAATTATTCAAAATCACTCAATGACTTTATTTTACAAGTAGTTACATTCAAAGTATTTGTTGATGCATACTACAAATGATACTGTTCCTCCTTAATTGAAGGAAAACTCCAAGCATCTCTTTCTTCCCTTTGCTCCACTTCTACTTCTGAATGAGAAGTTCTAGGGTAATCAATGTAAAAAATGAAGATACATGTCAACCCTGTCCTACAAAGTCAATGTTTTCCTCCTTCACTGGGATAACTCATATCTCAGGAGACAAGCTCAGCAGACAGAGCCTGGTGGTCCTTGACCTTGGAAGGCCAAAGAAGCCATGGGACTAGCAAGTGTGGCCAGACTAAACTGGGGAAGGAGGGTCCGAGGACAGGCTGCTTGGACACTTTAAACCAAGAGCGTCAAGGTATCCTGAAGGCTCCCATAGCTCCTGAGGCTCTCTGTGGTTAATGACCAGACGAAATTTGGGACTGAAACTCTACATAGCAATTAAGATAGTGTGCTTTCTTAGAATGTCATTTGACATCCGGGATCTTATTTCTAGCTATGTAACATGACTCGGCACTGAGATTTTTAAAACAGGAGAATGACATTGTTTTTTCTTTTGGTCTCATTTAGCTCCTCAGTTTAATCAAAATTCAAACGAAGCCACATTAATAACAAACTTTCCTGCGAGTTTACCGCGTGCCAGGTGCTGCTCTCTGCACTATAGTCATCATCTCATTTAATCCTCCCGACAATTCTCTGAGGCAGATTCTACTATCATCCTTGTTTTGTGGATGAGAAACTGAGATTCACCAAGCCTTGAAACTTGCTCGAGGTCAAGTTATTGAAAGACAGAGCTGAAATTTAACCTCAGTTCCCCCTAACTCCAGAGTGCAAGCTTTTACCTACTAGATCACTCGGCTCTGTCCCATCAGGACACCTGGGAATAATAAGTGCTAATAAACCTCCCCCATCCTCTCCACCAAAGAGCTTCCCCACGCTTCATCAGTTGGCCATCTGTGATCTGCACTTTTATGAGAAAATGGTAAAACTTGAAGTCAACAGGATAGGCTTTTAAAAAGGAAATGAAAGAGAATTGTTGAGAAAGAAAGACATGATGTCCTACTGCATATACAACATGTTACTATGCCCAAAAGCCATCAAGCGATCAGGTAAAAGCAGCAAGATTACTTGCTAATCAACTAATTGATTGAAACACTAATCAAGACTAAAGCATTTTTGTCTGTTCAGTAGAGTATCTTAACTGATTCAACCCTTTCTTCTCATACGAAAGACATTAGTCAATGACCTTTATCAACTACAGGTTACAATAATAACAAATGGGCAATAATAAGTCCTACATGTCATTTCTTATACTTCAGCAACTACATTTCTTTACAACTTCTTAACACTAATAGGTGTTAAAGAAGACCACTTCAGCTCAAAGGTACTAGATCCACCATCAAGGGATACTAGAGACTGAACAAGACAGAAGCACAGATTTCCAGAACCGTTCTTCAAGAGAGAAGTGGCTCTTAACATATGGCCAGATCTGGGCAGAGATGGGTCAACAGGTAGCAGATTCAATCATTATAGGGCATTGAGGAAGGAAGTTGAGCAAACAGGGGCAAGATGCCCACAGACTTGATCTGTAAATACCGCAAACCATGGGAGAGGCACTGTGTGTGTGTATGTGTGTGTGTATATATATATGTATGTATTTACTTAGTATATGTACCTCACCGTTTTTGATCATACATAGCGTATGTATAGAAAAAGCATAAATGTAGAGGTGAAAGAGGAGAAAGTAGGTAATTGAAAAGAAATGGCAGAGATGGGAGGAGGGAAATGTGGAGTATGGATGGGTTTGATGTGAACAGAGAAGAATCACTAAGCCACTGGGAATTGGATAGTGCAGATACAGAAAGGCTGAGAGTGGAAGGCAAAAACACAAACAAGTCTTCAACTTCTGGACTCTACTAGTAGGAGGCATGATTATCTGTAAAGAGTGGAGGGAACAAGATAGGAAGCTTAAAGAGAGTGTGGGAGAGAGAAGGTGAATACAACAAAATTACCCAGCACTATATACTGAGGTCCAGCTGGTACCAGTCACCACTTGGAATTACTCTAGTGGGCTTCACAGTCCAAATGTTTGTTGGGGGAGGCACACAGCTAGATTGACCCACTGGTAATATGTGTACAGGTATGGAAGAGCAAGGATGAATTTGGTGCATCCAGGAGTCTTAGCTGGACAGAGAAGGAACTAAGGCAAGGAGAGGACTGATATGTAAGGAGAAAAAGGAAGAGAAAGGAGCCTAAAAAAATCTAGGTTCAAAAATTAAATGCAAATGAAATCAAAGACTGTGAAAGCCGAAAGGCTAGGAGACTATAATCAGAGACTAGGGTACACAGGTGAGATTTATAAGTGGAACAGTTCTAGATGATTCCAGGTTTATAGAGTATGGCTGTAGGATAGGACTTCTGGAGCAGAGGTAACAATAAAAGACATCAAAGGTGAGCCAATTCAGAAAATACATAAGACCAGGTTGCCTAAGTGGCAAGAGTTATAACAGACAAAAATGCCTAAAAGGCTGTCAATGTCCTCAATGTGCATGGTGGGCACTTGCTAGGAGGTCTGTAGGGAAGGAGGATGATGGGAAGAGAGAACAGTGGAGCAAGATAATAACGCCTTCACACCTGGGAGTGTGGAGGGGGTGCTACTTCAGTAGTGCAGAGGAGCTCAGAGAACAGAGTATGTCCCTAGGTTCTAGTACATAGGGCTAAAGAGGATAAGCAAATGGCGCTATCGTCACAGACACCTGCCCTCCCTTCCACACCATATGAGCAGCAAGACCCTTGTCCCACCAGTGTCCTTAGCACTGACTCTCATAATCCTCTTTCACTTCCATACCTTGAATTATCACCTCTGCACAAATGACTTCCATGTACATATCTCCAACTTCAGGTTTTTTCCTGAACTGTCGTTCTGAATATCTAAATAGCTGTCAAGATATTTTTTCCTGAGCCAGCAGTCATTAATTCATACTCAGCATATCAAACATTCAACTAAGCCAACACCTTTCCCCCCAAATACTCACCTCCAGTGTTTCCTATTTCTCCCCTTAACCAGACTGAAAATATGGCCTCATCTTTTACTTCTTCCACCACTTCTCCTCTCACACGTTATTCAAGACATACCAATTCTTCCTTTATAACAGCTCTAAGGCCACTCTTGCTCTCATACTTCACTACCATTCCCCTAGCTCAGACTCTCACAGCTGACGATGTATTATCACAAGAGGCTCAGGACTCTCCTATTTGGTTTCCCTGCTTTATTCTTTCTACCAATTTAAGGCAAATTTTCCTAAAACCTTACTTTACATGTGTCAGTCAGTTTTCAAAAACCTCCCACATCTCTCAGTCACTTTTGTTAAAAAAGCCAATCTCTTCAGGCACCGCAAGTCTTCCACAGGCTCTCCTCTCCTTCCTCCAAAACCCCTCCCATTACTTCTCCTTAGAAACCAAACCCCCATGCTTATTCCAATTCATTCTATCCTCACATGGGCTGTGGAATCCTACATTGAGTTTTAGATTCATATTTATTAGGATATTCACCAGATCTACCTGCACCACAAAACACAGATTCCTTTTAAGGGAAGATTTTAACTCAGTCAGATTTTAAGAAATAACATGGCATTTGACAAAATAATCTGGCATAATTTCTTTAATGAGATATGAAAATAAAAAGTTCTTCTACAGTCGCTCACTTCTAATTTATAATTTAGAAGACAAGGGGCTCATTAGTATAAGTCTGATGTTGTTAATAAAATTAATTTATTGTCAGATTTCACTCCTCAGGGAAAGGAAACCTTACTGGTCACAACTTTCAGAAATCCATCCTGAGTGATTCTCTTTGAGAGGAGAACATGCCTAGGAAAGCATTATACATGTTTATGCAAAAAAAAAAATATGCAGCTACAGTAGAATGCATCAATGACAGGCTGTAAAATAAAAACAAACACAGCAGAGGACTCCCTAGAAGGCCCCTATCTAGTGAAACCTCCATCCTGATCCACTAGTGAACCTTCCCCACCTCCAAGGGCCCTGAACTCTTACTACATCAACTACTTTCTACACATAGTACAGATTATCTTAAGTCTTTTTAATAATATGTTGTTGAAATGAATTATGTGTGGTAGTTAATTTTATGTGTCAACTTGACTGGGCCATGGGATGCCCAGATATCTGGCTAAACATTATTTCTGGGTGTGTCCACGAGGGGCTGCTGGGTGAGATTAATATTTGAATTGATGGACTGAGTAAAGCAGAATGCCTTCCCCAATGTCTGTGGGCATCAGCTGATCCCCTGAAGGTCTGACCAGAACCAGAAAGGAGGTGAAAGGATGAATTCACTCCCTCCGCCTGACTGTATGAGCTGGAATATCGGTTGTCTTCAGCCCTCTGACTAGGACTTACACCATTTGTTCTCAGGCCTTTGGACTCAGACTGAATTATACCACCAGTTTTCCTGTGTCTTCAGCTTGAAGATGGCAGATTGTGGGATCTCTTAGCCTCCATAATTGCATGAGTCAATTTCTCATAATAAATTATATATGTCCATATACATAAAACATATTTTATGGGTGAGGAACTGTGGCTAGAAAAGTTAACAGAGATAGTAAATGGTGAAGGCAGAATTACAGATAGCAATGAGTAATAACTGATAAACAGAATGAAAGACACAAAGACACCCTACAAACGAGAATCCTGCCCTGCACACCTGAAAGGAGTCAGTGCTGGCACGGAGGCCAAACATGGTGGTTAGCGGCCCCTGAGGACCCAGGACCCACCACACCAAGGCCTTAGTGGAGCACATTGCCTAGTCTCTCTGTGACCTTCACAGCGCTTCTGTATGTGTGAGGGTGGGGACGGAGGACTGCTACTAAGAGGCCATCTGGCCCTTCCTTAAGACAGGTGGGACTCTATAGGACCATAGGGAGATGTTACAAGCATCCAAAGTAAGTAAAACATATTTTTTTCATTTTAATTGTCAGAAACATATAAATCTCTACATGATTTAAATTTATTTCTGTTCTTTCTCCATCTTTTAGTGCAAGAGAATCTTTACTTGAAATGTCATTTTTGATTAGTCTTCAGCCCTCACTAATCAGGCAAAATGGTTTTCCTCATCCTTTGTGGAAGTCTTACTTACTAACATTTAATAATACATAACATGTGTTGAGCACTTACTATAAGTCAAGCATTATTCTAAGCATACAGGTATTGATTCATCATCCGCACACCATCAAGCTGACACTGGTGTTATGCACACTTTCTAGAGGAGGAGACCGAGGCAAGTGACAAGGTCACAGAGCTGGTAGGCACTTCAAAGCCAGGCACACCAGCCTCATTGTCTGTCTGTTTATCATCCCTGCACACAGCCTAATTTTAATCTTCAAAGCTACAAACACTCTCCCATGTGATGTCAGGGATCTTTAGTTATAGAACCAGGAACGAGACAAGCTACTGGCAAGCTATATATTGACTGTACCTACAGATACATCTCAAAGATTTCAGGCTACACTCATCATGTCACATACCCAATCATACTGTCTGATCACCTTTCCTGAGCAGGGAAAAGGGAAAGGAAGTGAAGCCAGCTGATGGGTCTTGAGTTAGCAGTTGTGTGGGGGAAAGGGAGGGGAGAGATATCAAAATGAAGTCTAAGAGGGAATTCTCCAGTTGATCTCAAGTCCCTAAAACTGGTCATCAAAGCAAGGCCAGAGGTATACACGGACTGTGCTAGGAACTAAGGCATAAGGCTGGCAGGAGTCAGATAATCGGGGAAGATGGCAGTTGACAGGTAATCTAGATACATCCTGGAGACAGGTACAGTGACTGTTGTGGAAATCTCAAATGCTTTCAGTGCATGTATGCAGACAGGTCAGGTCCATATAAAGGAACAGAGTAGGACTATCATATGTGGGTAATGCAATTATATGACTATCAAAGCTGGTACACACTATGTTATGTAAGCATGTATGTAAGTTACATAGTAAGAGTGTGTTAATAGCAAGGTGAGGACTGAGACATGAATGCAGACCACAAAATTCCGAAGGATCAATGAAAAAATACATGAAGAAATAAACTTTACAATAAAATTAATGCACACTGAAATGTGAAAAAGCAAAAGGCAAAAAAAAAAGGAAGCCAAAAAAAGGGTTGACTAGTTGCAACCCTTACTCACAGATGTTTTTCCACTATGTAGCTCTTCTAATACAATTCCACAAAATTATTGATCCTCTAGTATATAAGATAGAAGACACTAGGAATTACAGGAGACTCAAAATACCGTAAAACTGCAACCCTGTAAGGTACTTACAATCCATTGTTTTACTAATATAAGTGAACAATTGTTGCTTCACAAAAAACATTAAGAGAAGAGGTGGGTAGAAGGAGAGAACGCTTAATGGGAGAAGGTGACATTTGAGATATGCCTACAACCCTTTAGTTTGGAGCACAGGCAATAGAAGAGAAGAAGAAGTGGCGGACCAAGCAGGGTGATGACAATGGAGATAAAGGAAGGGACAGGTGTGAGAACCACTGAAGGCCGTGACAAAGCCCATGGTCAGATCTGGAGAGGAACTGAAGGTGACACTAAGATATTAAGGAACGTCTTCTTTGGAAAAGTCTCTTACTTCCAAAGCTGGTGTATGAGGAGCCTCTTGAGCAAAAGGGTCTCATGTCCTTCCTAGGAACCACCTTACTTCAACATAGCTTGCTGATTTCTGCCATCGTCTCCACTCAGACTTTGGGGCGGCTTGCCCTGGACACTTGACTAAAGCTGATTAATGGCCTTTCACTTAAATCATCTCTCCCACAGAGGGTGTTTTGGATTCTCCATTTTTACCTCCACAGTACAGCTGAGACAAAGCTAACACATTTAGAAAGACTTTACTAAAGACTAGGGGATTAATAAAAAGGAAGTAACCTCAAACGATATCATGAATTAGAAACAAGGTGTAGTTTAGCTCTTTTTAGCCCCTGGAGCCCAGCAGGAACCAGTCTTCCCTGTCTTTCAGCATCTTCGCAGATGGATGGTGCCCTCTTTGATGCCCACTGCCCAGGCACCCAACAGGACAGGCTCCTCAGAATCAGACCACGACAAAGAAGAGTCAGGCGCAGCCAGATGCTCTCTCCCACAACCCCAGGCTGGAATCTCAAGACCTGTTCTTTCTTTACCCACCTCATTGGTATGAGTTGTGACCTTGCTCTTTACCCTGTACCTGACAAAAATGCAAAACATAACCACCCCAACAAGCAGCAATACATACACAGACAAGCACCAAATGCATAAACACATCTATAAAAGGGACACTAACAAAAAATAGGGAAGTTCCAAAGGGAGCTGATTAATAAAAGTTGAAAAGAAAGAAAGAAAAAAATAGGAGAAGGGAAATGTCTTCAGGATCTGGGAAATGTTAAGTTTCAGCTGCCAAGAATATATCCAGGTAGAGATATACACAAGGGGGAAAAAATGAGTTTATAGATGCAAAAAAAAAGTTTGCAGTTCTGGGAATATGTAGAAGAAAGTATAGAAAGGAGAGAAGTGAGAGTAAGACAGAAAATTGCTGGAAATGCCTCCACAACAGGAGTGGTGTGAAGGGGAAAAGGAGGAATTGGCAAGACACAGGGAGAGAAGGTGGTGACACAAAGGCCTTGAGGAAGATGTAGCTGAGAAAGAGGAGGTGGGCCACTTCCAAAGGGCTTTAGAGGGAATGAGGGAGGTGATGACTAAGAAAAGCCACTGTATTTAAATAACAGCAGGAAGAGAGACCAGATTTAGCGTAACGATGGGGGAAGGTCAGAACAAGGGGCTAAGGAGTGATCAGCAAGCCAAGGCAGGGCACAGGCCATTCATTCCTGAGGAGTGACAATGGAGGAAGGAGAAAGAAGTGAGAGCACATGGCCTGCTAGCACAGGGACCTTGCCTGTGTTGCCCGCTGTGGCTTCCCCAGCACCAAGCCCAGTTCACAGCAAGTAATAGGTACTCAATAAATATTTGCTCATTGAATGCTGTTTTGTCAATCGATGTTGACATTTAATTAAATAAATGAATTTGTGAATGAATATAGTGTGGACATATGAGGGAGTGTGAGAGAACAGTCTTCTTGTTATGGCATGTCTGTGATTCAGGCATGAATAATGGAGTCACACTGTTTTAAGACCTGGTAACAAGATAAAGGCTATTACCACAGTTCACATCATCGGACTTAGTGCAGAGTAGAGAGGGGATGTCTTGCCTCGAGTCTGAAGTTAGTCTTTCTGACAGTGATCTGAGGAAAAAGAGAATCTTTCAGGATGTACGCTGGAACTGGAGGGGACCCCTAAGCATCGGCAGAGAAGAAGCCCCTCGGTGCCATGACCATGAACGCTCTGATAAATACTGCAAGGAGCTCCTGATGGGTGAGTGGTTAAGAAAGGGCTCTCCACATGGGGGGAGTGGGGAGCAAGGAATTAAGAAACCCACTGAGTGCCTGAAAAGTTGTGAAAACCTCTTGCAGTCAGAGGTCACCTATCTCAGGCTGCTATGGGTTCTTGCACTTTGTACTAAATCCCTCTGTTTTGCAGAACAAAGTCTTCGGACTTTTCAAATTTCTACAGTCTTTCGATATTTCCAATCTGGGTTTGAGAATGTAAAAGGGTTCAGCCAGGCCTGGGGGGACAGGAGGATGGCCAGCAGGTGGTAGCAGTAGGAGCAGTAATAAGAGTAGAAGGACGTGAGGATTAGTGATATGGAGTAACCACCAATACACCTTGAAAGTTCAGGGGATTGTTTAAGTAGATCACATGGCATTCCCTTACAGGGTTATCTAGGGAAGAACTTTGTTTTTCCTCTGTTGTTTCCTCATTTTGTGTTTGCTTGATTCTGACACAGGAGAATTGAGAAATTATGATGTCTATAGGGAGATAACTGGTGGAGAGCAACAGAAAGAAGGCACAGTTAGCAGAACTGATATAAGGTAATTAAAGCCCTGGAAGAAAGGAGAGGCCATGTGATCCAAAGGTGAGCTAGGGAAGTTCATTTTTACAAAGTGGTATAAAGAAATATTGAGAAAGTAAAGAGACAGAACGCACATGGAAGACATCCATGAGAGTTTAACATCCTGGAAGTTAGAGGACAGAGTCAGCTAGAGGGCTTACAGAACACCAAAAGCTCACAGGGTTGCTGTGGAGACCACCCAGCCCACTGGATGACAGGATTTCTGCAATCTTTGAAGGGCTAGATCACTAGAATTGCCAGAAATTCTAAGCAGCACTATTTAATACTATCTACAGCAATACTTGGCAACCAGAAAAGGTGTTTTGCAATTGGAGATGCAGTCCTACCCCTAAGCCAACCTGAGCTCATCATACTGGATCCACCACTTACTGAGTCGTAATAATGGGGCAAAAACACACCTCACAGCAGAATCCTCTCACAATTTTAGAAACAACCCTAAAGACAGGTTCTAATCAAAGAAATAACAATTAATCCACTCTGTTTATTTTCCTTCAAATGGAGCCAAGTTGTATTCTTTCATACCAAGATCCTCAGGGTCTTCCAGAAATCGTCTACTGTGACCTCTTACTATGACTTCATTTTCAGAAATCTGTAGCAGAAACTGTCAGGGCACACTTGCTACCACGGGGACCTCTACATTTCTCAGCCTCCTTTGCAGTACACCTGAGTCAACATAGCTGAGCTCTGGCCAATGGGACACGTGGTCATGATCTAAGGCACTCACAGGATTGACCCTAACTTGGATGGAGAAGGACCAACCAACCCACATCATCAGGCTCTGCTTGAGAGATAAGCTTCCACTGTGTTCCTCACTAACATTTCTGAGGTTGTTTCAACAGCGATCATTAATTGATTTTCAAGCCTTCTTTTAATAATCCAGCAATTCTTTAATAACCTATGCTACCACTAGATTCATTATGCTTTAACAATCGCACTAGAGGAATGGATGGAAATTATTATTGCTCACAGATCCAAAGGATTCAAAACATAGAAGCAGTCATGAAAATCATTTTTACAATAGAGTAACACATTGCTTATCTAAAAGTTGTTATTCGAGACATAATTTACAAAAGCCAAAGCCTCATTCCCTTAAAACCAGGAAACAAGTAGTCCGGTCTTAAGACAACCCAGCCTGAGTGAGAGCTAGAGCTTTAGAGCCTCACTCACTAGTTAGCCTCTCGGGCTCTATTAATGTGTTCACGTTATCCTGGAGTAGATAAATCAGTCTTGGAATTCTGGTATGTCATCTCATATCTGATAAGAAATAGGAAATTGGAAGCAATGAGGAGTGGTGTTAGAAGGCGCAAATCACAACATTCTGAGAGTGAAGGACAGATGAGAACTCTAAAGAACAACACACCAGAAAAGCAGGGTAGAGACCGCACGCTTTATAAAGGATGATTGATCACCACTACTCCTCAGAGTTGTGAAGGCATCACTGGAGGAGCTCAGCCTACAACTCATAAAAATGACTGATGTCCTCAATTAGCCTTTGTAAGCTTTGAAAGAAGGTAGGAGGAAGTCTATAGAAATGGTTACTCAAAACAGTTTCAGTATTTAAGACACGTACTTTATTTGGAAAACTAATTTGTGAGCGCCACCTTATTTCCCTCGGATGCCACATAATGATGCTCAAAAATATGAGCCATTGACACTTGCATACTGTTTGATTTAAAATAGGTGGTTCCCTCCCAAACTAATTTGGGTGCACATCTGCAGCATGAAGGAAACCAGGATTCTATAAGCAAAATCAAGATACAAACAGCATATGAAGTAGAAAACATCTCAGAGATGACTCAGTCCAAACCCATACAGAAAGTTTAGGTGACCCGAGGGCAGGACCTAGAGGCCATGTCCCCTTGCCTTTGGAGCCAGGGTGTAAGCATCCACATCACAATTCTCCTTCCCTGAACACACAACCTTGCCATCCCGGCTCAGGTCTCTGGGTTGATCCACAGACCTGATGCACTCACCTGCAGAAAGCAATGTCCAACTGGGGCATGTTCCGCAAGAGTGGCGTTGTACACCTGCCTCCGAAAGATGGGCTCATTGTCATTCACGTCGTCCACGGTGACGCTCACCAGGCAGGTAGCAGAGAGTGGGGGCTCTCCGAGGTCGTGGACTACCACGCTCATCTCTACTGCCTCCTGGACCTCTCGGTCCAGACTCCGGATGGTGCTGATCACGCCGCTCTCAGGATCAATTGTGAAGGCCGGCCCACACTCTCCTGTGGGCCACAGAGCTTCCTGGCTGCAGCGAGACTGGAGGTGGACCAGTGCGTAGCGCAACCGCGCGTGGTCCGTGCCAGCCTCGTCTGCATCCGACGCACTGACCCACACTACTGTGGTGCCGGGGGCAGCAGCCTCAGACACTGAGGCCTGGTAGTGCTCCTGGCTGAAGACAGGCGGCTGGTCGTTGAGGTCCGCGACCCGGAGCAGCAGCGTTTCCTCCGTGCTCAGCGGGGGGGATCCGGCATCCGTGGCCACCAGTCGCAAATCATACAAGTCGCGGCTCTCCCTGTCCAGGGGCCCCTCGACGCAAAGGAAAAAGACCCCTGGAGAACCCCCGGACCGCAGCGTGAAGGCGCCCTCCTCGCCCTCCAAGGACAGCGAGATGCTCCCGCCTCCGGGGCCCACAGCAAGTTCACCGGCAACCTCTGCTTCCTTCTCTGGATCACCGTCCGCGTCTGACACCGAGACGCGAGCCACATAGTCGCCGAGTCGGGAGCCCTCGGAAACGCACGGGGCGCCTCCCTCGGTGAGGAAGAGCAGGTGAATGACCGGTCGGTTGTCATTCACGTCGAGTACCGCGACGGACACTCGAACTGTGGCGACCTCGGGCTCGGCTCCGCCATCGCGGGCCTCGACCACCAGCTGATGCCAGGCCTGCGACTCGCGGTCCAGCGGCCTCTGCACCTTCACCACCCCACTCAGCTCCTCCACAGTGAATAAGGCCGCGTCCCCCAGAGGCCCGCCGCCGCCATTCGCCCCGGGGGGCTGCCGGGCGCGGATGCTGTAGCGTACTTGGCCATTGGGCCCCAGGTCCCGGTCGGTGGCGCGCACGCGACAGACCTCGGCTCCCGGCCGAGCGTCCTCGCGCACAGCGGCGCGGTACTCGCCCTGCTCAAAGACCGGCGGGTTGTCGTTCTCATCCAGCACGCGCAGCTCCACACGCAGGTGGCCCGTGCGCCGCGGGCTGCCGCCGTCCCACGCCTCGATCTGTAACTCGTGTGCCGCCGCCGCTTCTCGGTCCAAACGCCGCAAGAGCACCAGGTCTAAGGGCTCCAGCGTCAAAGAAGACGGCGACGACGCTGGTGACCCTGGGGTGCCGTAACGCAACTGGAAGAACGGTCCTGCGGGGTCCTGGGGAAGGTCGGAAGGTTGCAAGAGGGTGTAGCCCTGTGTGCTGAACAGCCCGGCGTCGGGGTCCTGGGCACCTGGCAGACGGAAGGCGGTACCTGGAGGACTGAGTTCGGAGACATCAAGTTGCAGGGAATCGCTGGGAAAGCTGGGCGAGTGATCGTTCACATCGTTGACGCGGATCTCCACCTGAACCACTGCGCCCAGCAGCGTGGCGGCCACAAAGCTGTAGTGGTCCCGCTGCTCGCGGTCCAGGCGCCGCGCTGTGCGGATGATGCCGGTGTCCGGGTGCACGTGGAGGTCGTCCAACAGCGGTGAGTCACCCGAATCCTCGGAAAGAAAGAAGCCGCCCTCCTCCTGCTGCTGTGCAGCCGGCAGCCCGGCGCGGATGTCGCCCACCAGAGTGTCCGGAGGCAGCCCTTCGTCCACGGAAAGGCTGAGGTTGAACACCTGGGCAGATGAGCCCGAGGCTGCCCACAGCCACGCGTGCAGGTAGAGCGCGAGCAGGCAGCGCTGCGCCCCGGAAGCTCTGCCGCCGCCCAGCAGCCCGAGGGCTGACCCTCGCCGCTTCCCGGCGGTAGCCCCCAGTTGCTGACGCCCTTCGCCCATCTTCGGCCCAGAAGGACTCATTTCTCCGCCAGCTCCCTGGGAAGGCTCTCGGGTAACTGCCAGCTTGAGGCGGGATGGCAGAAATATCCAGGAGCCTCTCCAGTGTGTGAGCCAAAGAAGAAAAGACTGGCAAACAAACCCACAGACCCAGGAGTTCCCGAGATTACATCTGCGACTGCTGGAAACGTCCTCGGCCTGCCGCTCGAGCAGACAGGGAAGCTCCAGCTGCCTCGGCCGCGGCAGCCACCTCTTCAGCCCCTGGATTTCTTTAAACGAGTCTCATCTCTTTTTCTCTCTCCTTTATTCCTTTTACATCTGTTCTTGTTCTGCTCGGCTGGTTGTTTCCCCCTGGTAAAGTCAGGTGCATTATTTCTTTTGCCAAAAAGGATGAAATTATTTAGAGCGCGCGCGCACAGGCAGAGGACGGGGGTCGGGCGGGGGAAGGGGGTGGGGTAAGGGGCCGAGAAAGGGCGCCGGGCTCGAACGCCGGGGGGAGGGAGGGAGAGAGCGGGGGCTCGGGCTGCGGCGCAGTCGGCTGCGGGGGGGCGTCTCGCGCCCGGACGGCCGCGCGGCTTGCCTCCCACCCAGACCCGCCGCTCCCTCCCTTTCCCCCCGCGCCGTGTGCCGCGGCGCCCACGAGGGCCACCTCCCACCTGCGAGTCTCCGCTTTGCTGCGGGGCGCGCTCGCGGCTGGGCCCGAGACGGAGGAGAGGGGAGCCCCCGTTCTAGAAGGGACCCGGAGATTTGGACGGTGCGCCGGCGGGGGTAGGGCAGGCGGGGCGTCGGTCAGGTTTACGAGCAAAGCGGCAGTGGGTGCGGGGAGGTGAGGGGCGCAGCCTCTGCACGTCCTGCCCCCTCAACCTCTAGACGGTTCCTTCAGCAGCCCGCCTGACAGAGAGGGTGGGGGTTATAATCACTTTGGGGAGCCAAACTTGTGTTCTTTTGGCAAGTGAGACTCGTCCCCAGCGGAAGGACGGAGAGTCAAAGACAGATGCACAGCTGGGGCCAGGATGACTGCAAAGAGGGTAAGGCGGAACCTGAAAAAACCTTCGAGAAACCCCGAGAAATCTGTGACACACATGGAGCTAAACGCGCTTCTTTATGCCGCGCTACTACCCAGCGACGTGTGAGCGTCTTGTCACTCCCCTCTGCCACCAAGAATGACTACAACAGATTCGGCTTGCAAGCACTTTTTAATGCCTTCAGCGCCATCACAACACTTGCAGGATGTTTTACGATGCTGATTTATGGGCAGAAAGACCGGGTAGCCGAGGTCCCACCCCCTTTTCAGCTCACCACCATCGTTTCTGACCAAGGAGGTTTGCAGACAGGGCCACTACCAATACCAGTTTCAAAATACGCTGCGTCTGAGCCCAAGAAAAATGCCAATAAATTGCCATCGTTGCAGGTTTCCCTCAATTATCCATAATAATAGGTAGAAATTGATAAATGGTCTCTAATAAAGAATGTCAGAGGAAGGACTCTCTGCCTTCATGTTTAGCAAATGGTTTCTGCAATTTTGCATTTATCCTGGAGGGAAGAATTAATATCCTAGATATTGTTGCTCTCCTTTAGGGAGGACCAAAAGCCCCTGCCTAGTGGTTCTTTGCAGCAGTAGTGAGACGCCTTTTTAATAAAGACTGGAGTTATATACAATTGCTAATGGACAGCCACACCATCATTTCTCCCTCTGACAAAATAATAATAAGATGATTTATTTTATAATGGATAAGTTGTATGTAATTAGAGACATTATTAAAATAAATTCAGCTTCCCTTCACCAGTGTAGTCTCCTTCCCATTGAGATTTTGTCGTGAGTCTTTAGATTCTTCTGTCACCTTCAACCTCTGCAATCTCACCCTAAGTAATCCTCCACTCTTGCCTTTATATAAGTAATTCTCAACCAAGCATCCAGTTGATATTTTTAAAGCTAACACAAATCTTGTCACCCTCTGCTTCCATATAATTCAGACTCCTTCCAGTAGTACAAGACTCTTATCTAATACATCCTTATCCACCTTCCTGCCCTCATTTTATATCCCCCATCTGGATCTAGCTGTACCACCTTCCTTCTGATCTTGGTACCTGTTACGGATTGAATGTTCAGATCCCCCCAAATTCATGTATTCAAATCTTCTCCCCCGATGTGAGGGTATTAGGAGGTTAGGTCTATTAGGATTAGATGACACCATGAGAGGAGTTACAGGAGAACTCACAGTTCTCTGCTCCCCGCCATATGAGGATAACAAGAGTCGACAGTCCCGAACCAGGAGGAGGGCTTTCACCAGAACTCGACCTTGCTGGCACCCTGATTCTGACTTCCAGCCTCTGGAACTGGGAGGCATCAGTTTCTGTCGTTAGTAAGCTGCCCAGACTATGCTTTGTTAGAGCAGCCTGAACAGACTAAGAGTGTGTTTAGACTGTTAGAACCTGCCTGGGCCTGGGAGTTATTTCTGAAGCTTTGTGACATTTTGGCTCTTTCTCTTTCAGATCTCAACTCAAATTCTGACTGTTTGGAGTCTTCCTTGACCACTGTACCTCAGGTAGCTTCTCCACCGTAAACCCTGGATCCTCATAGTATATGTCATTCACATCACCTATCAGCACCTGAAATTAGCTTGTGTTATTCACTTATTAGGTTATTGTGAACTCAACCCTCTTTATGCACTTAAAGCACTGCTTTATCCCAGAACCTAGATGAGTACCTGGCACATAATGGGTCTCTATTCACTACGTATGTGCTGGATGACTGGATGGATGGTTAGTTGAACCGACAGGTAAATGGAATGATAAGTCTGTTAATGGAGGGATTTGAAGCCGTAACTCAGAATTAATTGGCCAGGAGATCCTTCATTGTGATAAATTGTATCTTCACTATTTACTCGTTTTAGCCATTCTATCCATTCTATGTGGTTTCTTGAACTAAATTTTGAACTTCAACTTATTTTGCAAGCTGTCCTGTTATCAAATATTTACTCGAGTCTAAAAATAAAAGAAACAGTTGGTTTTTCTGCATCTTTCATTGATATTCTTTGTAAACAGTGGCTAAGTTTAGAAACAGATGGAAAATAAGGAACTTCAAACATCTATTTTCCCATTCGTTTTTAGGCTTTATAATTAGGCATGTGCAATTCAAGGTCTCCTGCTCACTTCTCCCTACCCTTCATTGAATGCCCTGAACTGCATTCTACACTAAAAGTTCAATTTGGTGAAATTTTTTTAAAAAAGCATTTTGCAAATATGCAACAAAAATTAATTTTGATAGCACAGAAGCCAATAGCCTGCAAGAAATGGGTCAAGGTCTGTCTGACCCTGTTGAGAGAAGGCACCACGGTGTAACTGACAAGAGTTTGGGCTTTGAAGCTGGGCAATTCTAGTTCTGCTCTGTAATTGTGGGCAAGTTCTTTCAATCTTGTTAAGCCTCAAGATTCCTGCTCTCTAAACTGAGGATTATAGTATATAACTCACAAGATGTGTCTTAAATGAGTCAATGTATGTGGACTAGCATATAGAAGGTAGTCAGCAAATATTATTTCTCCTGCCCCCTGTCATTTGTGTGATGAAATATTTTAGGGGATGAAGGGATGGTTTAGGTTCTCAGTCATCTCAAACTCTGACTTTTTAGCCCCCCTGAGTGTGTGGAGAGGGAAGATGTAAAATTCCCAGTATCATGACAAAAGTTATGCCAGGCAGAAAAGCCCAGAACAGATCTTCACCCTGTGATACATGGTTTAACTAGTACAGAAAGCCCTCATCAAAAATGTTTTTTTCCCAGACTGTAGATAACCCTTAATTTGTAATAGTTAACCTAAATACTCTAAATAGTTACTGCGTGCTCAAAGCAGTGTTCAAGGCATCTCACGTCAGCTCTGTATGGAAGGTGTTGTAACCATTATTCCCATCTTACAGGTGAAGAAACTGAGGTTCAGGGGCAGTGCAAGTAACTTGACCAAAGTCACAGAGGTGTAAGTGGTGGAACTGGAATCTGAACCAAGGCAGATTTACTCCAGCATCCATGGTCTTGTGAGCTCTTCACTAGTCATGTATTATCTCTGTGATTTTCTGCTTATAGCAGATTGTCTTGCTTCTGAAATCTCCTTGAAATCAGTACAGGGAAAGACCTGGAAGAACTACAGAAAGCAGGACTGTGGACAGCATGCTTGTGTGAATATGGGATGGCACAGGAGAAGAGCCACAGGCGGTGACTACTTGGCAGTGCAACAGAAAAAAACGGCTATTCAGAAATGGTACTTAAAGCCAAGTGAGGAGGATCCTGTAGCGTAGGGAGGGTGTCTTCCCATCTGCCCCCATGGAAGGCCCTCTGAGGTTGAGAAGGACACCATTTCAGCAGGAAGTATCCTTGCTGTCTTTAGCTCACATGTCATCTTTCTAAAAAGATGAGCTGAAGAGTGTGTTTATAGGCCTGTGATGGTTAAATTTTATGTATCAAGGTGGCTGGGCTCTACTGCCCAGTTGTTTGGTCAAACACTAGTCTAAAAGTTGTTGTGGATGGTATTTTGTGGATGTGATTAACACCTACAGTGAGTTGACTTCAAGTGGAGGCGATTACTCATAATACTATGGGTGGGCCTCTCACAATCATCTGAAGGCCTTAAGAGCAAACTGAGATATCCCACACAGGAATTCTGCCTCAAAATTGTGACATAGAAATCCTGCCTGAGTGTCTAGCCCACTGGGTTTGCCCTACAAATTTTGAACTTGCCTGCCCCACAGTCATGTGAACCAACTGCCATATATATATTGGTTCTGTTTCTCTGAGGAACCCTGACTGATACAAGGCTTTCTAAGAAGAGGAGGTGATTTAGTGTCTAATATCCTAGTCTGTATTTAATGTTTACCTATATTTTGTGTTCTTAAAGTCTTAAAATCAGAATCCCGGACATGATGGGATTTTGTCCAGACAGGTGATTACATGATAGGTAATTAAGTGCCCCTCCCTACCTTAGAATTTAAACCATACAAAAGAGATGACAGTCTTTTCCCTCTTTTTTAATTTTGAGAAATGATTCTGTATACACCATTCTATTTTTCGGCCCAACACAATTGATTAAATTTAATAGAGTATTAGTCTTTGTTTTTAATATCAACATATAGTTATTTCTTCTGATTCTTTAAGAAGATGGAGAAAAACGTTATGCCAACAGTTCATCATATGGTTGGAGAAGAGTATAACATAGCTTATCATGGAGTAGATTTAGATAAACTACGTCAAATTATATTTTTCAAATCTAGTAGAAACTGAAGTGTAAGAGTTAACATCAACTAAGGTACTCCCTACATGTAAAGAGTATGGCATAAGTAAATCTGAGACAGAACCCCTAGCTGAATTAATGATGTATGATTTCCCCCATGCCCTCTTCTTTCTCCTGAACTACTTACTCTCCTTCCCAATAATTGGTGAGGCAGACCAGCTTCTCCCCACCCCCTCTCCCAGAGTCCAGATGGCCTACAAAGGCCAATCAAACCTGCTCAGACAGACAGCCTTTAAGATTTGGCTTCTGTCTTTGGCATACACACACACACCCCATCTTGCTTTCCCTGATGGCCTTTCTTTGGGTAAAATAATCCCAGCTTCTTATTTCCCCAACTCTTTAATCATTTTGTTTCTGTTCTCTGAACTCCTTCCAGTTTCCCTATGTATTGTATAAGACATGGAAACCAAAACCACACACCATTTTCTAGCAGAGTCTGCATATTGCCAAACCTAGGGATGCTGACTGACTTCTTCCATCAGAGGTCAAAGCCAAGCACAGCAAGTTCTTAACAAGTGGATGTCAGAACAGGTGTGACACCCCCTGTGCAATAATGCAACACCTTCAGTGTGGGAAGGTCATTTACTTGCTTTCACGCAAAGGGATTTTTAGAATATTCATGTATTTGTACAAGACAACATGAAGGATGTAGCTTGTAAAAAAAAAGATAAATAGCATTTAATCCTGCCCACATTTTTTCTATGTGTAATTGCTCTTTGTGTGAAGTACAGGAAGCTGATCTATTTCCTGTTCCTGGGACAAAGCAAAGTTCACTGCAGTACATACACATAATATATGTTATAACAATTCCAGGCAAGAGAAAGCAAAGGAAATACCCAGGACCCTGCCAATCCCACAAATATTCAGTGAGAAAAACACCTGGATTCTCCCCAAGCCACAGCTGTTCAGTTGGAAAATGCCTGGATCCCATTGAATCAAGGCAGTCAGGGAAAAGAGCCACATCCGGCCCAGTTTGTCTTCTCAGGACGACAGGCACACATGAATCCTATTTGATCAAGACACAGTTATTTTGGAAATAAATAGATCCTGCTGGATTCAGGCTCAGTTCACGGTTAGTACATGCAGATGGGGATGTCCTGAGCACAGATATTATCTACAAGAAACTCCTTCAAACACAGACATTTGGTAAGAAAACGTATGCCACAGACTGCTGGCCATGTCAATGTCTTGGTTATTTTTCTCATGGCACATACGCGGATCTGACCGCACTGCCTCTTGGTGAAGTTTGCCTGGATAACACAGAATCTGAATGTTTTGCCCTGATTCTTTAGATTTACCAGGGTGCATACGTAAAGAAAAATGCAGAATTGAATAAATTGACTTTGTTTTCTTTTTTCCTGCAGTGTGGTCAACAACACAGTGG